>JADLZN010009179.1:0-219829 GCA_018155175.1 Sinocyclocheilus anophthalmus | reverse complement strand
CTTGCCTTCACCTGCATCTCTCATAGGGAGGGGGCACTCGTTCAGTTTTCAACTCATTCAGAATCTTAGAGTAAGTGTGCGTTCACTATTTTACAGATGTTACTTTCTTTTGATTTAGTTACTTCGTGGTAAAATATGTTTGCTATGTGGTAATTGTGTTTTTTGTTTAGATAAATTAGTACTAGTATCAGTGAACATTATAATAATGTTAATAATGTAGTTTGTTTAAACAGCATGCTTGCTTTTTTATTTCTGATGTGAGAATAACAGTGTAAAATAACTTGTTGCAAAGAGAGCCAAAGCAAATAGGCAGCCCACTTGGTCATGGAAACCAGAGACTCACGTTGACATGTTCCACAGGCTCTGATATTTCTGCCCCGCACAAGAGCCTGGACCACAGCTAAGACCATGTGATGCACACACTCCCAAAATGATGTGATAGTTATATATATTCTAAATAAACTACAAACAAAAAAATAGATACATTTCTTTTTTTTCCTCATTATTTCTTGTAGCAATTCCTTCTCAGTCACACACCTGACAGCTCATAATGCAGCTCATTATGCAGGCCTTTGTCCTCTCAGGTGTGAATCACATCAGTATACATGACCATTCACGCCCCTTCGCATATTCCTTTTCTACACAAAAAGTTTCTTAGAAAATTTAAATCAATATATTTTTTCTGTGCGTGACGGTAAAACAAGATGATTTTCACATCATTCTGATGCAAACAACTCTAGACTTCAAGATCTGTTCTCAATAGTCCTGTGAACAAATGTTCTGTATGTGTTTTATGGCCTTATTTCAGTGACTTTAAAATTTTAGTTTTTCACTAAGCACGCATAAACGTTGTTTTCTCAAAAACATAAACATGTACATTCATGCTGCTCACATATTATTGTTGCCCAGTTTGTGCTGATTATGGTGCTTTTAAACTTAGTCATTAAAATGTTTATTATCAACTGAAAAAAGCACAAATGTCAGTACATGTCAAAACTTCTCCAGGGCCCAAAACACCCTCAGACCCCAGAGGGTTAACTTGCTCGCCTTCATCTAGCTCTTTTAGCAGGTCGGCCTGGTATGCCTGTAACACTGACATAGTGTGCAGACAAGCACCAGCCTGACCTGCTGCCGAGTACCCCTTGCCCACCAGCGTTGAAGTGGTTCGCAGCGGCTTGGAGGGCAAGACCGGAGCCTTCAGAGACGACGCTGCACCAGGTGACAGACAGCTCGCAAGCGTCTGCTCTACCCGGGGCATCGCTCTGTAACCGCATTCACTCAACCCTGCCACATTTTCATAATAATCAGAGGCGGGGACGAATAAGCGGGCCGAGAATGGTTTCTTCCACGATCTCGACACCTCGGTGTGGAGACCGGGAAAAAACGGCAGGCTCCGGCACAGAGGTAGCGACCTGGCGAGTTTGCTTTTCTGCGGTTCAGTCTGTTTCTCTGCGGGCCACTCAATGTTCAGCTTGGCAACCGCACGAGTAACTACCTCCATTAGCTCCTCATATTGTGGGGATTGAGGCGGCAAATCCTCTATGCTCTCCACATCAACCTCCTCGGAGGAAGATAGGAGAAGCGCCGAGCCCGCTCTCCGGAGGGAAGTAGCCGCAGAACGGGCTTCCGATCCCAGCGAGCGGGCAGTGGATCTGGCAGGTGAGGAAGAAGATAGGGACTCGCCCGTCTCCATTCCCTCCACCAGATCCAGCTGCGAACCCCACGAGTGCAGCTGCCGCTCCGCCTCGGCGGAAGCGGGGCCAGCACCGTGAGGAACGCTGGTGAAGGCTCCCTCCTCAAAGAGAGCCTTCCGGGAGCGAAGCAAACACAGTGGCAACTGCTCACAATGCGGACAGTCGGCACTCTCAAGAGCCGACGCCGCGTGCTCCGCTCCCAAGCAGACCACGCACAAACTGTGTGTATCCCCACTCGTGATGTAGCGTGGGCAGGGAGGAACACACAGTCTGTAACGCGATCTGCTTTCGCCCTTTTTTGTCTTTTGCTTAGACTTTTGTTTCTTTCTCTGCTGGAGCTTATATTGAATGCTTGTGCACTTTTTTGGACAGACAACAATAAATAAGACTCACATAACATAAATTGTGACCGACACACACAGAGAGCTTTGCTGAATGACAGAAAGCTAGCGCCGGCTGCACGTCACGTGCCTTTAAAGCTTCATGTTCATGACGTCACCCGCCGCGGACGTCTCGCCCATCGTTCGACTGATTACACATATGATTCAGAGCTTGGTATCGCTGAAGGCGTTCCCCTAGCGTTTTCCGACGCAGCTCGAGTTCCCGAAGGGGAACTGACATTTCCTGAAAATGTATCCATCAATTCTGATTGGTTGATTGGAATGTTGTTCCAGGATCAACAAGGATCCAGGAACATGTTGTACTTGGTGAAATCCCGTTCACCCTTTGGAAGGGGAACATCAGATTCTCCAAAGCTGTTCACCAATCTTACGGTTAAATTTCATATTTGAACTCAAAGTTAAATTTGACAGCTGTTCCATAAATTGTGCTTCTTATGCTCAAATAATGTTAAAAAAGCTTATTTCTCAGGCTAGACCAGCTAATGCACATATTAGCAACCAAAACTTCTAACGGCAGCCACAGTGACCTGTTGACTTTACCAGTTAGCGATTGGCTCTTTTATTTAGAAGCGGACTGTTACGTCATATTATGTGTTGCACATTTTTTTTTTTTTTTTTTTTTTGTTTTTTTTTTTTTTTGTTTTTTTTTTGGGGGGGGGGGGGGGGTTGTTTTTTTTTTTTTTTTTTTTTTTTTTTTTCTCTCATAATATTTAGTGCCCATTCTTTGTATATCTGAATACTTTAGTATACTACACTCTAAAAAATGGTTATATTTAACCCAGCATTTTTTGAGTGTACTGTGCTATCTGTAACAATAGACATTTTATATCATTTTCGCAATACATATCGCCATAACGCCCAGCCCTATTCCCCATTCAGTTATATGGGAGCTGTACTTCCGTGGCAAAAACATGCCTGAGTGCATTTCTAAGATGGCTGCCAAGTGAACTATTTTGAAAGTGACTTTAAATGTCTAAACTGCCCTTTTCCATACATTGAAAACAGAAGGCGGTAACTATCAGAGAATACTGCGAAAATGGCCAAGCTGCTCTTTTTTCCCACAAAGAAAACCGTGTTTAAATGATTTAAGGGCGAGTAAATGATATCTGTGTTTTAACATCATTTTAACAGCATTTATGTTTCTATTCTAGATTCAATAACATGTAAAAATATCTCTTGCAATGCACCAGCGTTTGATGTCTTGAGCAGCATGACTGTCTACATCAGTTTATCATATAACACACACACACACACACACACACACACACACTCACACACACAACTTTTCATTTATTTGTTTGGCTTTTACAAGTACACAAATGCAGAGAAAATGCTTATTTCATCAAATATTTCAAGTTACTTCACCATATCACTTTGATAAATAAGTTTTTTAACAGCCTCTTCCACCAAATGGAAAATATAACTTCAATGAAAAGAGTTCTGAAGCTTCATTAAAAGTTTTCTGAAGCAACCGAACAGATCTAGCCCCCCAGGACACAGTTAGTCCCATATCTCTGAACCCATGCACCTCATCAAGGGCTGTGAGGTCCTAATACACTTAAAACTGCCACATGTGCTCATATTTTACCATGAAGGAACCATGTATTCAAGAGATGATCCAGTGTCATCTGTTACTACATCATTAATGTGTGAAGTCTGTGTTTAAACTTTGTGATTTGGTTTAAACTATACCTGCAGTAATAAAACTGATACCCAGGGGGTTAATTTACCCCCAGGAACTTGGCATAATCATTTTTTAAATGTCAATATTGAAACAGAATTCACCTTGTGATCTTGAAACAATTAAATGTGGCTATATTCCACATACATTTCATTATTTCACTGTAGATGTATCCTGTCGAAATTTAGATATTTTGTGTTTTTTTATAACACATAACATTATCTTCCTGATACAGTTCGGGGTTCAGACACACTCTCTCTGCTTAAATCTAGATTAAAGACACATCTCTTTGGCCAAGCATTCAAATAATGCATCTCATAATCTTGATATATCTGATCAAATGCATATTATTATTCTTTAGTTGGTTTAACAATCAATTTTGCTTGGTTTTGTGGACAGACAGCTAATTATGTCTCTTTTTGTTTCTCTGTTTCTGCATGGGATGACATCCCGTGGTAACTACGATTTACACAAGCTTCAGTCTTGATCCCGGACACCTGAGAAGAGATGATGCCACCCCTCAGAGGACCTCAGAATTGAATGGGGGGGGCCCCAACCCTGAAACAACATACCGAACTACCACATTTTGCTATAAGTTTGATTGCATCATATAACAATTGCTGTTAATAGCGTTCATCGTCTGTTTGATTACATCTTTAATTGATTTGTCTGTACATTTCTGCCATATGTACATTAACTGACAGTCACCACTGATAAACTACCGCTAAATATTGTATAAACGTAATTTTTTTTGCTTTGCAATGATTTGTATCGTGAAAGCGCTATACAAATAAACTTTGAATTGAAACTTGAATTTAATTATATAATATATAATCATTTTTTATAGATAACCATGTATTAGTTATATTTTGATAGTGCTAATTTTGCTAATGTGTAATATAAAAAAAAATTTATTATTATTTCAGTAGTAGTATTATTATATGTTATTAATCACGTAATGACGGTCCTAAATTTATCTGTTTACAACTCATGTTTGGATATAGAATACATTTAAATTCTAAATGCAAATGATTTATATTTAATTAGTGTTATGTCTGTATCTTCAATTTTGTTGTTGATTTCATAACATGATATCACCATATAAACCCTGTCCTCAGCTCATTATTCTGGTACGGGGCTGACGAGACGTGAGACTTGCGGATCCATTCGCAAAGCTTTTATTGTGTAGAAGACAGAGACGTGGTCATAAAGCAGGCAGGGGTCAGATGATGGCAAACAGGTATATGGTGGGCAAAACCCAAGAATAGTCCTAGGGCTAGCGCAGGTCGACGATCGACAGACAGAATCAAAAGGGGCAAGACAAAAAGGGTGAATCCAGGGAACCAGGCGAAGATCAAAAACCGAGAAGGCTAAGGCTAAGGCTAAATGCTAGGGCTAGGCTAAGGCTAATGACTAGGGGGGGGGGGGGTGGGGGGGTGGGGGGGGGGGGGGGCTAACAGGCTAAGCTAATGACTAGGGCTAAGGCGAAGGCTAATGACTAGGGCTAAGGCTAAGTCTAATGACTAGGGCTAAGGCAAATGACAAGGGCTAAGGCAATGACAAGGGCTCCGTAAAGTAGCTATCGCTAGGGGAGTGATAAATGCTGAACAATACTCGGCAGAGGGAAGGGACAAGAGTGAGTGTTAAATAGGGAGTGAATAATATGAAACAGCTGTGTGCAATCAGTGTAAACAGGTGTGTGCAATCAGTGCTGTGTGCAATCAGTGCAATGAATGATGGGTTATGTAGTCCGGGGTGATGTGCAACAGTGTGTAGTGCGAGAGTCAATGAATAGGAAAGTTCGTGGACCGGATTCGTGACAGAGCCCCCCCCCCCCAAGGAGCGGCTTCCAGACGCTAAAAACCCTTTACGATTCCGGAGGGCGGTGGGGTGGAGGCGGAACAGGGGGAGGGACGGAGGACCAGGTCCAAGGATAGGAAAGACCAGGGACTGAGGGTCAGAGCTGGAGCTGAGGACCACCACAGCTGAGCAGACGGGACCGAAGATCCCCACGCGGAGCAGAAGACCACCAGAGCCAGACAGTAGACCACCACGGCGGAGCAGAGGACCACCAGAACCAGACAGTAGACCACCACGGCGGAGCAGAGGACCACCAGAGCCAGACAGTAGACCACCACGGCGGAGCAGATGACCCCCAGAACCAGACAGTAGACCACCACGGCGGAGCAGAAGACCACCATGGCGGAGCAGAGGACCCCCACGGCGGGGCGGAGGGCCACCATGGCGGAGCAGAGGGAACAGGAAACCCTCTTGGTGAACCACACCGATCAGGAGACCATGGCGGATACTGTAACAACGAGAGAGCAGAGACAGACAACACAGACAGAACCTTGGGGTTGATAGACAAGACTGATCATTCAGTGTCAACCTCCCTGGCAGACCAAAGCACACAAATTCACAAACGCCTCCATATCCAGGACAGGAAAAAAAAAAACCAGGATGAGGACTCCCGGACGCCTCTATCGCTGGTGACGGACGAGCCGGGAGCTTCGCAAACGCCTCAGATAGCTGTGACAGGCCAGCATGAGGTTCGCAAACGGCCCTATATCTGTGGACAGGATGAGCAGGTAGCCGCAAACGTTCTCTAGAGCTGTTACCGACGAACAGGGAGTTTGCAAATCAGTCGCCGTAGCCATGACAGGATGGGACAAGAGTTCATAGGCGGCCTCCTTGGCCGGAACAGGACAGGCAGAGAGTTCATAGACGGCCTCCTTGGCCGGAACAGAACAGGCAGGGAGTTCATAGACGGCCTCCTTGGCCAGAACAGAATAGGCAGTGAGTTCATAGGCGGCCTCCTTGGCCGAACAGGACAGGCAGGAAGTTCCGAGACGGCCTCCTTGGCCGGAACAGGAAAAGCAGAGAATTCATAGACGGCCTCCTTGGCCAGAACAAGACAGACAGAGAGTTCATAGACTGCCTCCTTGGCAGGAAACGGGACAGTCAGGAAGTTCATAGACTGCCTCCTTGCGCGTAACATGAACATTCAGAAGTGCAGAGACGGCCCCCTCCTTTGGCCCGAAGAAATGCAGGATTTCATAACGGCCTCCGTAGGCCGTAACAGGCACAAGGCCGAAGTTCCATAGACGCCCTCCTTGCCGGAACAGGACAGTCAGGATTCATTGCTGGGCGCCACACCACGCAAGGAACTGATACACTTGTCGCCATCTCGGATTTTCTGCAGCCTGCGCCGCCACCTGGGGGGGGTCGCAGAGACTTTGGGGCAGTGGACCCCCGTGGCCTCTGGGAGCACGGCAGTGGATACCGCTACCTCGGGAGGTTCTGCAGCCTAAGCCGCCACCTCTGGAGATGTTGTAGCTTGTGCTGCTGCCTCTAGCAAATCGGCGGTGGAGTACGCGGCCCAGATACACCATAAAGCAACCCCCCATATGGGAAGTGCTGCAGACAGGTGAATGAGTTCATGAATAGATGAGTGAGAATGAGTGGGTTTGGGGATACCAGCTGCACATGCAGACACCAGCGGTGCACCCCTCACACTGGACACCAGACTGGGATACCGACGGACCGACCCCGTCAATCTGGGTGCAACAGACAGGACGTGACATGACTCTGGATGATCAGGTGTGATGCGACGTGAATCTGTATGAATAGCTGAGATGTGGCGAGACTCTAGAAGGTCAGCTGTTACGTGACGTGGCTCTGGACGAACAGCTGAAACGTGACAAGGCTCTGGATGAACAGCTGAGACGTGACGAGGCTCTGGATGAACAGCTGAGACATGATGAGGCTTTGGCAGATCAGATGAGACTTGACTGGACCCATGAAGATCAGCTGTGACTTGACTAGAATCAAGACGATCAGCTGTGACTTGACTAGAATCATGACTATCAGCTGTGACTTGACTGAACTCATGAAGATCAGCTGTGACTTGACTTGACTCATGAAGATCAACTGTTACTTGACTAGACTCATGAAGATCAACGGTGACTAGACTTGACTGAGGAAAATCAACTGTGACCTGACTTGCCTCATGACGATCAGTTGTGACTTGACTAGACTCATGAATATCAGTTGTGACTTGACTAGACTCAGGAAGAACAACTGTGACTAGACTTGACTCATGACGATCAGCTGTGACTAGACTTGACTCATGAAAATGAACTGTGACTTGACTTGAACTCATGACGATCAGCTGTGACCTGACTTGACTCAGGAGGATTAGCTGCGACTTGACTTGACTCATGATCAGAAACTGTGACTTGTTTTGCCCCATGATGATCAACTGTGACTTGACTAAACTCATGATCAGAAACTGTGTACTTGATTGGCCCCATGATGATCAACTGTGACTTGACTAGACTCATGATCATGAACTGTGACTTGATTTGACTCGTGATGATCAACTGTGACTTGACGGTGCGCTGTTGTGTCCGCCATTTTGTGATCAGGCTCCTCTGTCACCGCCATCTTGTGAGCATGCTCTAGTAGAGCCGCCATTTCAGTCACAGACACTGTGTCGCATTCCTCCTCCGCGTCACCCCCGTGACCCGACCCGTAGTCAGCAAGGCATAGTCAATAAAGTCTTTTAAGCTATAGTTGCATTCACTCCTTGGCATACGAGATTTTGTGGGTTCATTAAGTCCAAAACGGAACAAGTCTTTAAATAAAATTTCATCATATAGGGGTACCTGGTAAGTTAGTTCACAGAACCGGTGAACATACTCCTCAATCGAACGACCTCCTTGTCGAAGATGTAGTAGCTCGGTGACTGGGTCCATACCAGGTCAGAGTCCACTGAGAAAGCTGCTGGATCCTTGTGTGGCCGAGTATTCTGTTACGGGGCTGACGAGACGTGAGACTTGCGGATCCATTCGCAGAGCTTTTTTTATTGGAGAAGACAGAGACGTGGTCATACAGCAGGCAGGGGTCAGATGATGGCAAACAGGTATATGGTGGGCAAAACACAAGAATAGTCCTAGGGCTAGCGCAGGTCGACGATCGGCAGAAAGAATCAAAAGGGGCAAGACAAAAGGGGTGAATCCAGGGAACCAGGCGAAGATCAGAAACCGAGAAGGCTAAGGCTAAGGCTAATGACTAGGGCTAAGGCTAAGGCTAATGACTAGGGCTAAGGCTAAGGCTAAGGCTAATGACTAGGGCTAAGGCTAAGGGCTAATGACTAGGGCTAAGGCTAATGACTAGGGCTAAGGCAAATGACTAGGGCTCCGTAAGGTAGCTATCTCTAGGGGAGTGATAAATGCTGAAACAATACTCGGCAGAGGGAAGGGATCAGAGTGAGTGTTAAATAGTGAGGGAGTGATATGAAACAGCTGGGTGCAATCAGTGTAAACTGGTGTGTGCAATTCGTGCTGAGTGCAATCAGTGCAATGCATGATGGGAAATGTAGTCCGGGGTGATGTGCAACAGTGTGTAGTGCGAGAGTCAATGAATAGGAAAGTTCGTGGACCGGATTCGTGACAATTGCCCACTCTCCGTCATGAGCAGAGTACCATGGTAAAACACTCTTATTCTGCATCCAGTTACAGTTTTGCACAGTCAAGTCTGGCAATGTGCACTAGGGAAACTGCATGAGTAAGAGAACTGCCAGTTATAAAGCAATGCTTAAAAGATTGAAATAGACAGACATAGATTGTCATTAGTTTTGTTTATCTGGTAGTATTAGTCTGAATATGACAGCAGTGCATTAAGTGGTGAGTGTAGCATCATTTTCATTGGATGTTTACATTATTTCTGGGTTAATTTGAGGTTTTGTTTAATGTGGTTAGAGAGTTAGTTATTCTAGTTATTTGTTCAAACCTTTCATATGGGCTCTAGGTGACCAAATGTGGCTGAGGAGACTCGTACACAAACACAAATGGTTCTACGGGTAGAGTTTGAAGTGAACGTTTTGACAATTGTCCAGTTTTGCTTTGGCCTTGTCCCACTTTCAAATCTTTTGCACTGTAAGATTAATTGGTTTAGAGGAGAAGCCTGTCGACAAGAGAAAGCAAACAGGATCTTGGATGGTTATGTGTGACTGCTCATTAAGTCTCATCCAGCCTTTAGAGTTCTGAGGGGAACGTCCACCACAGCAACTGACCAGACATGAGGAAAAGGATGGCTCTGGTTTCAACAACAGTGGGAGGAAAATAATGAATGTCACTTTACCGGAATGCCGCTGTGCTGTTTAGTGTGGTGGGCATGTATTTGTCTGGAAGACATTTCCAAATTTGGCATTTTAGCATGGAACGAGCAGGACTTATACATGTATATCTGTGCAGTGTGTTCATAAATAAATACTTAAGATGTACCAGAAGAAGCTTTGGGAAGACATGCGTTTAAACACTGTTTGTATTATTTTCAACCTTGGAGGAAAAACTTATGAACCATGAAACCTTGTTTAGTCTCTCCCCAGAAAATCTATGAAATAATGCCCCCCTGTTGCAGTGATGGCAATGATGTGCAAACAGTGTGCCAGGAAGGCGTTCTGTTCAAAACCTGCCCAAGGAAATCAAAACCTATCAGCTTGAAGGAACCACCAGTTTCCCTTTGTCCTCATTTGAGCTATTAGCTGTTCACAAGCAAAACTTTTGCACAGAGGAAACGTTCCTGCATTTAAAGACAACTAGGTGGCATGGAAAGTTGTTCAAAGATGAACTATTTTTAACTTTTCACAGTGTAACTTTGAAAAACGTAATTTGCTAAAAAAAATGATTTGTGAAGTAACAAATCTAGAGCTTGAAAAAAGTCTGCACACTCAAACATCAAAGCATCACAAGCGAGATGAGAACAATATACGCAATTTACTGAATGAAACAAGGCAAACGTTTCGGTCACATGTTGACCATTTTCAATGCCAAGCTAACAGTGTTAGAACTAGAAGCCATCTTAATTTGAGGAATCACATGATAATTAGATCACATGATCAATCAGGACACACACAGATAAAAAAACACACACACACACACACAAAAAAGCCACAATGTGTGTATATGTAGAACAATGGATAATCTACATCAAATTAGATAACAATGGTTGTCTGTTGGAGTAAACAAAAGTACTATTCATAAAAAACAAGACAACTTAAGTTTTTCATTTAATCCCTTCAGGTGTACACAGTCCATATGATAGATCCACTTATCTTCACATTGTAACAGTCTTTTGTTAGAATCACCACCTCTTCTTGAACTGATCAATCTCTGAATACCTGTAAATCTCATATCACTAAGTTTATGGTCAGCATCCACAAAATGTTGAACAAATTCTGCATGGGAAGAAGCCAGTGGAATGATCCAAAGTCACATATTTGTTCTCCTTAATGAAGGTATCAGAACTGACTAGATGATCTCTTATGTTACGTCCCCTATAATATGAAAAAAGGGGAGGCTCCTTGAAGATTATATATCCAATATCATCAGCTCTCAGAACACGCCAGTGTTTATTGATGATAGACTTTAGTGTCTTACTATGAACAGTGAAAGTTGTACAACACATATAAGGAGGTCTTTGAGATGTCTTGGATTTTGATTTAACTGGTGTAGATTTTACCTTTTCAATTGCTTGCTTAAGCCATTTATCAGGATATCCTCTAAGAAGAAACTGTTTGTACATCTTATCACATTCCACCTCAAAATCATAAGTGTTTGTGCAAATCCTCTTGATTCGAAGAAATTAACTGTAAGGGAGACCTTTCTTCAGAGGAATGTGATGGAAGCTTTTGGCATGAAGAATGCTATTCCGATCCGTAAGTTTTCTATACAGAGTTGTAAATAAAGTATTGTCATCAACACAAACATAAGTATCCAAGAAACTGATCTTGTTCAAACTTGTTTCCATATTAAATTTGATTGTTGGAATAAGGTTGTTTAAAAGATCAACAAAACGGTCCAAATCATCATCATCTCCTGTCCAGATTAAAAAAATGTCATCAATATAACGTTTATAAAAAATAAGATAAGGCAAAAAAGGATTATTGTTTTAGATGTATTCCTGCTCCAAAAATGACATGAAACAGCATGCATAATCTGGTGCAAAAGTCGCTCCCATTGCTGTGCCATTCTTCTGTAGATAGAACTCTTTATTGTATAAAAAATAGTTCTTAGTCAATACAAGTTCTGCCATATCAACAATAAGTTGTGTGGAAGGTGTAAGGTCACTTCTTAAATCCAAGAAATGTCTCATTGCGGCAAGACCCACAGAATGTGGAATATTAGTATACAAACTGACTACATCCAGAGTCACTAATTTTATGTTTCTGTCCACCTTCACTGATTTAAGATGATCAATTAAGTCACTTGTGTCTCTCAAATATGAAGGCTGTTCAGCAACAATTGGTCTGAGGTAGTGGTCAATAAAAACTGATAGAGGTTCAGTGAGAGATCCTATACAACTGACGATTAGACGTCCTGGGGGATTTTGAAGTGTCTTGTGTACTTTAGGCAACACATACAAAACAGGCCTCACTGGATATTTGCATTTTAAGAACTGCAGTTCCGTTTCAGTTGTAGGGTTTTTATTATTATTATTAGCTCTAAAAAGGGAAATATTTATGACGAATTATAACTGGTTATGATTCATAATAAATATTTAGATTATATCTTCGAATTAACTGTAGCAGAATCAATACAATTATTTGATCTGTCCGTCCACCGAACAGACAATATAATCATTTATCAATTCGAGGAATGTTTATTTTTCTTGCCACGGAACAATAAACTGTCCTTCTTTGTGCAATGCTAGCAGTAATTCAGCAAATGTAGCAAGGGTTCAAACATTAATTGACTTCGAATTGTCAATTAACAATCAGTTGTGAATATAAGGGATTAAATAAATGAAACTATATCTAACATATAACTAACCAAAACATATATACACAGACTAAAACAAAGTAAGGAAAAGAGAGAGGAGAGTAAAATAATGGCAGTATTTCACATCACTTAACCTCAACCTTTGAAAATCGTCAAAGAATCCAAAAATCACCTTGTCTGAACCTTAAACACGCATCTGAATAATTTTTTCGATTGCTGAAGAAGAGTCCGGATGCTGTAGATAACGAAGGTCTTTTGATGAGGTCGTGAGGAGTCAGCTGGAAGTTTTTACTTCTGGTTCTTCTGAAGAAGAAGTCCACAACGACTAACGTTACTTGAAAGTAAAAAACTGCCGGAAAATAAAACTCAAAAAGGAAGGTCTTGAGAGTCTTGGAAGGTGTTGTCTCAAACGAAGAAGAAATTTTCTGACGTAGTTATTTCGGGCTAATCACTTTTGAGAATTCCTATTCTGTATGGACTGGCCAATAAGAGGCATGAATTCTGAGCGGGAGAAACTTTCTTTGTCTCTTGTTCATGGCTCATTTGCATGTTTTATGGCAGATCTGGAATTTCTCTAGTTTTAACCCAACATATCGTACGAGTCATATGATGCATTTCACAATCACAATCACATACACATACTCATTGTCCGAGGAATGAAAAACAGGCAACATTGATACCAAGAAACAACCATTTTGAATAGATTAAACCAAAGATACATACAAACACCTGAATATCAGTGTTTTATGGCCTTAACTAATACAAATAACGAGTGGTAAATCAGCTAATCTAATAGGGAAATGTACAAACAACACATGCAATATACCAGAGATATTTGTAGAGTATAATAGAGTAACGGTCTTTATGTTTGTGTGTGGGTTTGCTGTGTGTGTGTGTGTGTGGTGTGTGTGTGTTTACTTGGCCAGCCAGGCACAACGGGGGCATTTACAGCTCTTTGGGACAGTGTTTGAAGTCAGATGGGGAGGTGATAGTGGGGGGGACTGGTTAGAATCTCCTTGATGGCGAAGAACCATCTGGCAATTTAAACCCCCATTAAAAGTAAAGTCTCTGACCAGAACTGTAATTAATATGCAAATGTCAAAAGGCTAAAAGGGTCTCTTAAGCCATAAAAACCCAAAGATCATGCATGATTATACGCAGACACTACAACTGTAATCATGTGAGTTGCTGAAAGCAGAGTAAGGATCGATCCAATTTTTTCTTAAAGGATTGAGTAGGATCCGCATTCAACTTAACATATAATTCATCATTATTAATTTGGAGTTGCACTTCCTGATCGTAAGTAACAAGTCTGCATGTCAACATTTGAAAACATGGCATATGTATATTCCTTGTTGATTTGTCTGTCTTTAGTGTTAGAGAATTATCAAATTTTTTTAGACAGTTATTTTGATTAATGTATGAAAGTTAATTCAAATGATCAGCATTAAGGATGCAACGATATTAATTACCTAAGCTAATAATCATTTTCATGATATAAGTAAATGGATAAATTGACAAAATTACAATTCTGTACTATTTTGTCTAAATAAATTAAAAATAAAACACTAAAAACTAAAATTAATGCATTAAAAACATGAGTACCAAGGACATGAAATGATGCAAAAATGGATGTTCATAATTGAGATTTCCTGAAGATTTTATTTACAGTGTTATTAAATTATTAGTGTTTTTTTTTTTTTAAGTCAACTTAAAAAAGAAATGTGCAAAAACTGTCACTGGAGAACCTTTTCAAAATATATTGTAACATTTAGGTACAAATATGTACCTTTAAGGTACTAAAATGCACGCTTTAAGGGTAAATAAGGTACAAATGTGTACCACTTGAAAGGGTCCCAGTGACAGCTTCTGTACCCTAGTTATTTATGTATTTATGTATGTATTTATTTATTTATAATTGTAAAATTAGGATAAATGTGCATGTACAATTAAATATCCAATACACTTTAAAGTCTTCAGTGTCGACCAATAACCAATATGGTACTAACATATCATGCAGCCCTAATTGCCATATCGTCAAGCAATTCATTTGATTAAAATTGTTATATGCTGACAGCCCTCGTTTATTGGTAATGTGAATATTTCACAGCACAGCGTATGCAGTGACCTTGTAGTTCCTCAATGCGAAGCAAAAACTGCACAGCGTCTCTGTGAAAACAGCTCAAAGGTGCTTCCAAATCTGAGGGATGTGACAGTTCTATTGCATCAATGTTTTCTATGTTTAGACTTCATTCCCATTCAGCCTGTAATTAGTATAGACGTCCTTGTAATTAGAAAAGCACTGAGTTATTGCATCAAGCCCATTAGCAATGATGCGTTTATTGCTGTACGGTGACTTTTGAGATTTGCAGTGGTATTTTTAATGAACTGTAATAATCTAAAAAGGTTTTTGACTAAATCAGCAGTATTTTGTTCAAAAGAAATGCACATTTTATCACTCCACAAAAGCTTTTGAGTGTAATTAGCTGTAATATGCATAGTAGAGAAATCATAGTAGAGTTTTTAGTCCTTCACTGCTACTATACTTTAATCAGGGGAGCGGTCTGGTTCGGTTTTACCTCAGTGATAATATCTGCCTGCAGTTTTCCAGCAGTGTGGGTGGACTCACCTTGTTGCTACCGCTATGTCTCTCAGTAGAGCTTTGCTGTGCACACAGACAGATTGTAATGGCAAGTGCCTCTGTCTCTTTCCTCTCTCCAGTGTAATGAGAGCTTAATTAAGTCTGCCAGCTGCAAAAAAAAGTCAATTAGCATATTGTGTCTGAATGACTTATTAGATTTTTTTCAGTGTCTCTTGGGTGAGCAGGTAGGTTGAATACAGTCACATACATTTGTGAGGCGGCTTGAAGGCTCAATTAAATTAAACTGCCTTTGATAGCATGCATTCTCTCTCACTTACAACAGTGATGAGTAATGAAGTCAATAAGACCTCTTGATTCACAGATGTAGTGAAGTCTCTGAGATCCTATTTAGCTGTTGGATGCTAATGTGTGTGTGTTTTTGGAGAGATGCTGTGTGGAGTTTAGAGTTTACTTTTGTTTTTGTTTTTTGTTCTCTGAAGGCATTTCTTTTGGTTGTGGCTTAGTGATTTGGCTGGAGGACTTTAGAGCTGGAAAGAGCTTCTGTTCTGTTCAGTTGCATCAGACAAAATGCATTTCATGCACGGTTTAGAGAGTCTTAATTATTTGCAAATTGAGTGGTCGTGGGTTGCCAGGGTTGGACAAGCTAATTAAGTTGTCCAGGCTTCCCTGTAAGCAAAACTGATACACATTGTAGTCAGGCTGTATTGTACATGATGAATAATTTTAATTGGATTTAATTGGATTGCTCATACATATTGGTAAAAATGAATCATTATACAGTTCATGTAAAAAAAAATAAAAAATCTGAGATTCAAAATTTCAAATAAACTTTTGATGTTAAAAACAAAACTTTACAACAAGAATATTTCTAGGTCAAATAATCGAATTTTGTGGCCTTGATCATGTGAATGCCTTTGCCAGATGTTCTTTTTCCCACAATATGCTCTTTGGCTCATCTCAAATCATGTTGGAGAACATGATCATCAGTTTTTACACAAACTTGTGGAGTTCATGGGGCTCAGGTGCTGCTGCCATTCATACAAAACAACACAAAACAAAGCTAAAATATTCTGAAATTCATGTTAATTGTTCAAACTTGGATTATGCCGATAAGGTCAATTGTAAAGAGGAAAAATATATTCTAAGATACAAAATAAGGGCATTTTTCACTAATGGATTTAGACTTCTGAGCCCCTCTGTGTATATTCACAATATTCCAGAGATTGATTTGATTTCCCAACAGGAAAGTTTGTCAGTTGCTACCACTAGGGGACACTGTTGTGCAGGATGACTTGTTCTTTGTTTTATCAACCCCACCCCCTCCAAAGGTAACAGTTCCTGCCTTTAATGGCATATATTGCCATAGCTAGCCAGCCCATAATAGAGCCGTATATTTATGGCTGACTAGAAACATGTCTCACATGATGAGTACAGTCATGCATAAGCACAGCTCTAAAACCGTTTACCAGCTCAGGGTGAGTGTTTCACCACACTTGGTCAGTTGCAAAGAACAGAAGTGAAGGATATAAGTGTTTTATTTATGTATTTTTTGTTTAATTGGATATTTTATTTTACTTATTTTTACAATTTATTTCCGATTTTATTTAACATAAATTATTTTTATATTTATTTTATTTAATTTAATTTGGTATTTAGGTATTATTGACAACAGTGGTTTCCCAAAGTTGTACACTGTAGATCCTGAGGATCGAAATGTAAGAGTTATTCTGCGGCTTCAAGCATATTAAAATACATTATGCATTAGCAGCCAAAAACGTCCCTTTTTTACAAATGACTATTATTACTTTTAAGGGTTCTTCATCGGTAAATGTGTTGTTATATTTCACTTCAAAAAACTGTAAAACATTTTTACATTATTATTTTACTTTAGATTATATGAAATGTCCCATTAGATCTATTACAGTTTTAGATCTTTTCACCATATGGGGTTAAAAATAACTTATGGTAAACCAAGGTAAAAGGTTTTACTGAAAGCGATCGCATTTTTTAAAATAAAAGCATGTTTTTATATATTATAATATATATATATATATAGATAATATATCTAAATCTATATATATATATATAGATATATTGTACCCCTAAACAAAACCGAATCACTTGTGAAATCAAGTTGTTTTTTTTATGTGAGAAGATGGATGGATGGATTATACAGTATTTACAATGACTGCAAAAATTGCTATTGCACATTTTAAATGTAATATGCATTACATTAAGAGCATTTTCAAAGGATGGCAAGACAAATTAATGCATGAATGAGTAAAAAACTGAGGAAGTTTCTTCAAGACAGTGATGTATGTTGATTTATTGCTCTGTTGATGTGTGTGTACATTGCAGTTCATCATTTCAGGATGAAAACGGAATCTCTTCTATCTCTTCTCTGTTCACACAGCATGAACTTTACTTCTTCTCCGGAGCTGTGCTAAGTGTTGTGGCAGGGGTGGTGACAGACACAGGTGGCGGTGTGAGTGTGTTAAATGAGTGTGAGGTTGAGTTCCTCTCCTGTGGTGCTGATGGTAGGTTGTTAGTGTGATGACCAGCAAGCAGCCCATTGGGGGGCTTCGGTTCCTCAATGTGTCACACACACATTGTCATGGAGACAGCGCTTTTCACAGCGTTCTGCTCCAGCGGAAGATGAGCCAGCGCGTGTGTTAGCATGGAAATGCGTGAATTGTTGTATTTCCCTGGTTATATATTAGGTTAAGCACATAATATTGAATATTTAACATTTTCCTTTAGGTCAGTGCATGTAACCTTTTCCTAATATCCCAACAGCTGCAATAATTAATGTGCTAGTTTCTCGCTGGCTCTCATCTTATGCTAATAACATTGGTGATGACTGAGGATTTTTTTTCCAGAGTGAAAGCTTAACGTGGGTGTGCTTTTTTCTCCTCTCAGATGAAATCATTGTGAGGATTTGGTAGACATTTCCCAGATGGCGAATGCTGCTATGACATTTCACCCCAGGCTCCTCAGACATGAAGCACCATTTGTTGGCGTCGTGGATCGAGGGCATCTCTGAACTTTCCCACCACCCATATCTGAAGTCTGATGAAAGGTTTAGCTTACACATTGGCCGCATTGTTTATCAATAAATGCTTTTTCTGAACCACTCATGTTGGAATAATAGGAATGGCTGTGTTTGCAGCGACTTACAAAAGTCTTTACAATATATCAGATATTTCACAGTACAGTGCATCTCTTCTTCCCTATTTCCTTCTCTCAGTGGCTCGCTTATCACACTGTCTAGTCGCATTCATTTCCATTGCAATAAGGCAATGGCAAGGTGACAGGAAGCAGGCATGTTCCGTAGAGCCCCTGAGCAGGAAGTGTCAAAATCCCTTCCTTGTGAAAGACAGCAGGGGAAGTGCTGGGTGCTGACTATCTGCTACACCAGGCCAGGTGTGACCCCTATATCTGTCAGTGACTACCTTTTTAAAAAATCCCAGCCAACTCTCCATGGACAATGACACAGCCAACTGTTTCTCTAGGGATGATTAGACATATGGCATCCTGTTTCACAATGAATGGATCCGTGGCATTGCTTTTGAGCTTCTTCTTCTTTTATTTATTTTTTAAACATGACTCATTCGAATTAAGTCTGTTTCATATGACACACTTGTGGTGGCACATTTTCTGTAGCAGCTCACAGAGCTGGATATCACTGATTGATTTCAATATGAAAAAAGAAAAGGAAATGTGCTCTGTGAATTCAGTGTACTTAGAAGAATGGAAAGAGAAATCCGAATGAGTCAGAGAACAGAAGGCTCTGGCACTGTAGGCAACATAGTGGTATTTAATCATGTAAATTACAATGAAAGTGAGCCAATATGTATCTGTATGTTTTCGGTCCCATGATGGATTATCCCTTGTGATTCCTGTGTCTGAAAAAAAAATATATAATATATTAATTTAACCATGTTAAATTTTGTAAACAATTGGCCTGGTGGGTAGCAAACATGCTCTAATGTGGAACTGTCTTGAGTTTGAATCCAGCTTGGATCTTGTCTTGACCTTCACACATGACCATACTATCAAATTTGAGGCAATAAAGCTTTAAAATTAATTTTAAATCTGTAACCTTTTGCAATTGCTCCTACTTGTTTATTAATGCCATATAGCTTAGAGTTGAGTAGCTCTCACTGCATGCACTTCATGGGGCATGAATGAATAATATGGATGTATTGTTTGAACCTTTTATTAACACTATTGTTGTTGAATTTGTAATGTTTATAAATGTTGTCTTGTGGCGTTGGGATGTGTTTGTTTCTGCTTAAAATGACAACATGTTTGCATGTGTTTGCAAGTCTTGTGAGTGTTCATGTGAAGACAATTTGCACATTGTGTACACTTGTAATAAAAAAACACATAATTGTCAGGATCATGGACTGTTTGTGTCATGTTTTGCCCCTGTTTCTGTTCCCTTATTTGGTCATGTTCCTGTCCTCGTTTTGTTAATTAGTTTGATTAGTCATCCCATGCACCTGTGTTTCCCCAATAATTCCCTGTATTTAAGTCCTAGACTGTTCAGTCTGTCTCTGTCGGTTCTACTCCTTATGTTTGTGTATTTTCTTCCGTTTCCAGTGTGGATGTACCCTGTTTGGATTGTATTAAAGACTGTTTTCGCTATTCCTCGTCTCCATCGTTTATCACCAACGCAGATCGTGACAGGAGAACCGACCAAAATCAGTAACCTCCGTGTCTCCCCTCCGTTTTTTTGTTTTCCGTGTTTATTCAGTGGTTTTTGTTTCCATTGTGTTCTTCAACTAGCAAGCGCGTTGCCAAGCACGAGCGGAGGATCGCCCCGGAAGCAGAGCACAACCCATCAGACCAGGTACGAGAGCCGGCGATCGTGCTCTCCGCGAGGGAGCAAGCCATGGACTGTGGTTAAACGCGTATTGGA
This sequence comes from Sinocyclocheilus anophthalmus, assembly GCA_018155175.1. Lineage (NCBI taxonomy): Eukaryota > Metazoa > Chordata > Actinopteri > Cypriniformes > Cyprinidae > Sinocyclocheilus > Sinocyclocheilus anophthalmus. Next base: position 199,744 of record JADLZN010009179.1, on the reverse strand, counting down.
GCTCCGCCCCCTGCACCGTGGCTGAGGGTGAGATGATCATACATTTGGGTCTGCTGGACTTCGAGAGGGACCTAATAGACTGGGAAACAGAGCTGGAACCCGACTTGCCCTCTCTCCTCTCTCTTTTGTCCCCGCTGGTCCCGTCCAGCCAGGAGTGGGCTCTGATCCCCGAGGGCAGCCCTGAGAGCCCCGGAGCTCCATAATACCACCCACCCACCCCCCGCTCCGCCTCCTCCCTCTGTCGCTGGCAGCCCTTCTGCTCGCCCTCAGTCTGCCACCCATACAGTGCAAGCTCCGTATCACCTTCACATCCATCCTCCGAGGCCTGGATTCCCACCCATGCCTCCCTCTGCTGTTGCTACGGTGCGAGGATTGATGCACCTTCCGGGAGGGGGCGTAATGTCAGGATCATGGATTGTCTGCGTCATGTTTTGCCCCGTTCTGTCCCATTTATGTCATGTTTTCCTGTCCTCGTTTTTGTTAATTCATCGCGCCGCATAAACATAAAACCATGCTTGCATTTGTGACGGAGAAATTACAAACTACAAACGCTACTCTACACTGCTCAAAAACTCGCGTTTGATCATCAGTGGCAAATTCTTTAAATAAAAAAAAAAAAACGTACTTACAGTCTGTGAGTCAGAACAGCCGGCATTGTAGTCTACTCTACCAGGATCAGGAAACAGGACACATCAGAATATTTGGGTTGAACTGTTCTGGAACAGTATTGTAAATACAACTTAACCACTGATTTCTAGTCGTGTCTCTTTTGGAATGCCAAACAAAGTAGTTTCGCTTTCAGAACGATACACACAGCGCCTTCACGACATGGCGGCAGCAAACAACAATACTACAGTGAAAATAAAAGTTACGCCTTCATTCTTTGCGTGAACATTTGGGACGCCATTATGCAAATCTTCCCACATCGTGACGTAGACATGTGGGGGTGTGTTAGAATGAGCCGTTTTAGGTAGGCGTGGTTGACTCTTAACTTTTATAAAGAATATCTCTTTGGACTTGAGACTTTAGTCTTTGCAACTTTACAGATCTTCTTTATGCACCAAGAGCTTGTAACACTCCAAAGAGAAAGGAATAATTGAAATCACATCATATGACCCCTTTAATGTTTAAGTTCAATGAATATGTTTACTTAAAATAATTAAGTAGATTAATTTAGCTTAAAAAAAAATCTATGCAAACTGTTGCCTTCATTTTTTGAGTTCTATGAACAGCTAATTTTTTTATTTTTTTTAGTGAATGAATGAATTATGAACTGTAATGAATGTCGCATTAAATAATTATAATGGCCATTGTATTGAATTCAGCCAATTTGCAACAATGAGCAAATCAATACAGCTGTCCTCATTAGTTCCTCTGTTTGCAAAGACCTCCTGAGTTATCATCTAAACATCGCGGCACGGTAATTGCCTGATAGGTCTATAAATCAAAATATTCCAGAGGAACACGTTGGACAGAATAGTGCAGCATTTACTGGGCCTGTAGATACTATATACTGTAGATGTACAGACGATACTTACCACCTCAAGTCAGGTCTGTTGATGTCAAAAGAGACCGTGTTTATTTAGAAGACGGATTGTCTTGATTATTGTTGGGGGTCTTAGGCAGGGCCGCATTAAGACCGCACTGGGCCCCGGGGCTATGACTTACTGCAGGGCCCCCCCATCACATATATATATATAATATAATATATATTATATATAATATATATTATATTATATATAGGGTACAACGGTGCTAAAGGCCCACCTTAAGAAAAAATGTGCCATTAACTGCGCCTAAAATTTATAATTGCAGAAAAAATATATACGTTTGTATTGAACATTAATGGAGAAACAGATTTTGTGTGAAAATAAATCAATCAAGTTGTTTATTTTGTTTAAAAATTGTATAAATGTATGAGGTGGCAAGAGGGGCCTTTTACCTCACACACGGGGTAAAAGGCTCACCAGCAAGGGGTAAAAGGCACAGATTATTTATACAAATACTTCAGCTAAAATAATGTTGTTTTTGTTTTTTTTAAATAATGTCTAAGTTTATACTTGTTCAGAACAATCACTTTAGCAAAGTTTGTACTTTTTTCTGCTTATTTTGAAAAATAAAAGTATAAATTTTTTTCCCCAATAAATATGTCATTAAAATGTGTTAATATAAAAAAATATATTTTAAAATACAGAACCAAAATCGTTTTAATAAGTAAAGATTCTGAAAGTATTGAAGGAGATCCAATAATAATTGAATATATATTTACAGTAGTAACAACACATTATATTTTATTATATGATATGATTAATATCATGTTTTTTAATATGATGGTTTTATTCTAAACATGGTGATTATCTCTAATATGGACACCCAACATACTATATGATATTTACCATCTGAATCTAACAATGTCATGTCAAGAAATGGAAAAGTCAGCCATCTATCATATCATGTTAATTATCTGTGGTGCATTTTTTTTTTTTTTTAGCCCCCCAAAAAGACCCCAATACTTTTACCTATTCTTTATCGGTTATTTACAAACATTTTGCTTAATTCTCTTTAAACAACTGAAAATCATAAAGAAGACCTTTGTCTCAAAATATATGCATTAATTTTAGCGATTCTCATTTGCTAATTAAAGGGATAGTTAACCCAAAAATGAAAATTATGTCATCATTTACTCACCCTCATTTCGTTCCAAACCTGTATGAGTTGCTTTCTTATGTTGAACATAAAATAAGATATTTTGAAGAAAGTTAACCAAAATGTTGCCGGTAGCCATTGACTTCCATAATATGGAAAAAAAAATACTATGGAAGTCAATGACAACCACCAACTCTTTGATTACCAGCAATCTTCAAAATATCATCTTTTATGTTGAGGAGGAAAAGGAAATTCATAGAGGTTTAGAACAATTTGAGGGTAAGTATATGATGACAGTATCTTCCTTTTTGGGTGAATATCCTTTTAAAATCTCATCGTATAGGCTAAGGATCTCATATAGCCTAACACATGCTTTATCTTTAACTATTAGGCTAACATTCATTTAAGACACAAATAACTGTGTTTACGAGGATACTCGCAAAGACGGGCATTTTGACACGTAACTATGTGTATTTGACCGTTTAAGCACAAGGAGCGAAAGTTTAGTCAGTAATACGAGCAGGTGCGCGCCGCGCATATCATGTAGAAACTGTTTTAACGCACGCATTTACCAGAATGAATTCTACCCCGCAGCGTAATGTTCATGAACAGTATAAACCATTTGTTTTAAAACCTGCTTAAAACGTCTTGAAATGATAAGCTTACATCATGACGCGCTTCAATCAATGATTGATATATTTCTACCGGATTATCTCCCAACTCTTAAATGAATATAGTTTGTTCAAACACAAAAACAATATAAATCCAGTTAATAATCAAACTAACCTAAAATCTGTGTGGACGATGACACTGTTTTTATCTGCTCCGTGTGCCCAGTTCACTTGCTGTTCCAGCAACTTCCACTCCATCATCAGCTTTAGTAAAATAACCTGATAGCTGGGGAATTTACTAAGTCATGTTTTTTATGTTGTTTGTATTTGAAGTTTTTCGTTTTTTGAGCCCCTCTCTCTTTTAGAATTGCTGACATTTTTACTTATTGAATGTTGTTCTTTGCACGACCATTTCCAGATTACTCCAGAACAAACTGAAGAGAGGTGAATGCAGACATACTGGGCAGCAATCACCTGATAGATACGTGCACATATCGTTCAAAAGTAAAATTTAGAATAAATGCATTTGATTGGTAAACCAAATTCAGACTTTACGTTTCAATCTCAAATGGTAATGCATGGAATTTACGGAAAAGCTCAACTAAATAACAGCGCTAATAAGTGGGGGGCGTGGTGGCTTTGGCGATCGGCGCTCCAGTCAATCTACTCCACAGCCAATCACGGGCCCCCTCCTTGCTCGGGCCCCGGGGCTTCAGCCCCGCCTAGCCCAATGGTTAAAACAGCCCTGGTCTTAGGAGAGCCCCAAAACTTTGTGGTGCCAGAAGGGATAGAGACTGCTAAACTGTTCAGATCTCAGTTTCAGTTTCATATGAATGTGTCTGTTCTTTTTCATTGGTTTTCACTGAGACAAAACATCAGATAAGAGCTCAAAGCATGCACATTTCCTGTTTGAAATCTATTTGCCAGACTATGGTCACACTCCACAGGAAACATTGTAGTGATCATTCCTTTATCCTTTTCTGGTACGTCTCACTTCTGTGCGCCTGAACCTTTGCAATTTGCATTCATAAACATGATGGTTATTTTTGTCAGTGGTGTGGCCTGTATTTTTCATCAAAACAGTAAATAGATAATGCCATTATATAATTAATATAAGCTATGTTTTACAACATCAAATTGGATGGTAAGCCATTAATCTAAAAAATGATAAATAAATGTTAGAAAAGGTACAGTTAACGGCACACAGAGTTTTTCACTCATTAGAAAAATTTTACACATAAATTATTGAATAGTGCTTTTGAAAAATATATTTAAAATAAAATAAACTCACATGCACTGAAGACTACAATCCTGTCAGCTTAATAAAAGCTGTTTTATTCTACATGGAACATGTTGCCTTGTGGAGGCGGCCATATTAAGATCACATGACCGGTTACATACACATTTGTTTTCTCATTTACCTCCTATTTGTATAGGAACATTTTACTCTTAGATTAAAGCGTATTTATACCACGGGGATGTTAAATGCTTTATTCTGATTGGCTGAACATTCTAAGGTGTGCAATAATTTTCCATAAATGCACAGCTATGAAGTAATGTAACACAATGTCTGTCGGAGCGATTGTCTTAAAGTTCCATGATCGTGCTATTTGCCCAAATTAGGTTTCAGGTATAGGGATTCAAAGGTGCCTTCAGGCCTACAACGCAAAAGACCAAAAATAAGGAATGACCAAACAAACAAGGTTGAGCTCAACACTATAGGAAAAGAAGACATTGTCCGGTTTTTCCCAACTAATTTACCTTTCCTTGTCCATGAGAACAAGGACTAAGCAAGAGGATACGCTTGCATTATACTGGGCATCCCTATAATGCGTCACTGGGAATACATACATCCTGCATGCACACACATAAATTACGATGGCCACACTTCGTTGGTACTATAGTTAGCAACTGCTAGCCCCCAGAGTGTAAATGCACATGTGTAACTCATTATGGAGTGACAGGGTAGCTCTCGGTGCTCTTGCATGAGCAGACAAACAGCTTAGCAGTTTGACGCGTATTAGTACTAGACACCGTATGTGTGAAATGCATGTATCGCATACAGTGGCTCGTACACACTCGTTGGAGCTCTAAAATGGGGGTTTGGGAATACAACAGGAGGGCATTGGAGATGAGCCGCATAAGGAATATTAGTCCTAAACACAAACGCACCACAGAACCTTCACAATGTCATTGAGGTTATAACGCGTAGGTACTAAGAACGAATAATTGACAACTACCAATCTTGGTAGTTATTGAAAAATTGCACGACGGTACCACCTCACGTGTGAACTGCTGCATTTCGCCACTCGGATGTGCAATGTAATTTTTTGTATCATAATGAATCAAGAATTCAGGCGATAAAAACACACATCAATTATTCCTAGAAACGTTAGTAGAAAGACAAATGTGCAACAGTCCAGTAATGAGAGGCCAAGACCACATGCCGTATTGGCCAGCATAAACAAACAAAACTTACTGTCCGCCCACACTTCTGAAATATTAAGCTACACCATGAAAGTCAATTTGTTACCGGACACTACACCTGAAGAGCATAGTAAGTGGCCAGAGAAAATTGCCAGCTTCACTCAGGATCAATTAATATATTTTGTGTAATAAATGCAGCTCCAAACAAACAAAAACAAACAGAAGTTTGTCGTTAAAGAAGCCCAGTTGTAAGAGCCATTTTTTGTCTTTATTTTGAATTATGTATGTGTATGCCCAGTAGGAGTCACTCTTGGGTGATTGTTCACAGAATATAGGTGGGAACCTTCCTTCAGGTGACAGGTGTTGCTGGAGGGAAGGTGCAGAGTTGTTTGACCACTACTTTAGGCTGTTTGTACCACGCTATGCAAGTTGTTGTAAAGGTGAAGGACAGGTGGATTTGTTGACTGTTCGTTTGGATTCTTGCCTACATGGAAATGAAGACCAGTAACGGTAAAATAAATCTACAACAATGAGCATTTTAACATCTTTTGTGGACATTCCAGTTAATAGTAATGCAAGCGTGCGTGTCCATTTACAAGCACCGTCCAGCATCCCTCAGCTGCTTAAAGTATTAGACTTGGCCGCTTACACCAGTAATAAATATTTATTACCGCTCTGATTCTTAAGTATGTTTGTGTGACTGTTGACCTATAAAAGTGTACCGTCTACTAAGCGTGGATTCATCCTGCCTTTTCATCCCATTTATTTCACATCCTCGCATTATCTGCGACAGCTAAACAAGCAACCACAGGGAATTCTCACATTTTTCAGATTTGACTACCATTGTCTTAAACCAACTAAAGTCAATGCAGCTGGCACTGACAATCAGACATGACCATGAATTTCTATAGCTTATTATTGTGTGAAAACAAATTTATTACAACAAAAGTTCTGTACGATTTGATTAAAGCAGGCATGGATGCTCATAGGGTGTTCTGTCTCTGATAGAGGTTGAGGTTCATACACTGTCTGCACATGGACAACATCGGGAGATGTGGTTTTTACATTTAAAAGTCATTATTTTGGGATTACAATTATACATATCTAAATTTTAAACAACAAAGAGCTCCTGTGTTATACATAAACAAAAACCTAAACAAACAAGCAAACAAATCTAATGGGATTAAATGGAAATATTGTAACAGACCTCCTTAACATTTTATTTTTCATCACTCTAGTCATTATGGGATTCATCTGCACTGTGTCACCATACCAGATAAAGTATGCATGCATTTTCATACGGCATGCTATCTTTAATGCTGCCAAAGGCACTAAAATATTCAGCTGGTTCAGTCTCGTTCAATGTCTATAGAAAGAACTCACTAATTGAACTAGAATAAAGAATAAAATCTTGCTTCACTAATAATTATTTGGGTAATTAAAAATTAAACAGATATAACTTTATATAACATTAACAAACTGGGGCAATGCTTTTGATGTTATATTATACATTCTAGTGAAGCATATTTCTGCTTTCAAAGGGTACAGTTCTTGACCAATTTTATGAAACGATTCAATTGCCTCTCAGATCTCAGCCAACACCAAAGGAATATGTAATGCATTAGTCAATTAGCACAATGAGCCGGATTTTTTTATTTTTGAGGAACCTCAAGAAAAAAAAGAAAAAAAACAATGGTGTTTCGATCACGTGCCCATTGTGGAAGGCTCTGAATGAACAAAATGTGAAGAAAAATATGTTCTGCACTTTCTTTTAACATGTTTTAAGATATAAACTGTATATTGCATGCATTGTATTGTTTACAACATAGATCATTTAAAAACGGGTCTTCTGAACACTCTTTCCATCATCCATTATTAGACTGTTTTGCCTGAAACTCAAAAAGCACAGACTAATTCAATATTGTTTAAGCTCAACACAGTACAAATTATTTTTCAATTATTGATCAGATTTTTCCCCACACTATTTCAGACTTTCTAATTCAAAATTTCAATGTGTTGCTTGTAATTTATTTGTAATTATTTTGTGAAATTTACTAACAGTTTCTGAGTGAAAATCTCCTTTAAATGTACAGTATACATGTCAAAAGTGGAGTCACAGTTTATCATGACAGGCTTTTGTGCTTGTGCATAAACACTCATGTAATTACAAATCCTCTCCCAGTTAATGACTTTATTCAGACAGCAAATATAAATTCTCTGTATTCTCTTGTGATTGAGCATTGTTCTGTTTCTGCTCTGTATCCTTTAGTAGTATGAAACTTCTCTGAAAACCAGGCAGTGGATTTAACATTTTGCTCCTTTTAAGTGCCACACTGGAAGCTTCTGATAGATTGTTTTATTTGTGTACACAGACAGGAAAAGATCATTTCAGGAGACTGTGTGTAAGGGTGGAGTGCACATGAGAAGGAGCGTAGTTGCCCTGATCTCATCAGTGAGAAGCCCGTGATGACCACATCAGAGCAAAGCTGTCATGAGAGATGTTCCTCTCTTCTGATCAAAGATGTGAGGGGAAGTTTAGTAAAGCATACTTCACCCAACACGAACAGACCTGAGCGACCCTTTGAGAAAGGCAGCATCAGATTCATCATGATAGGTTTACATATCCAGAGCCTTTGGAGTAGATTATTTAGGTAATGGAAGGAAAATGTTGACCATTTCAAGCCAGGATGAGAAGTATATTGACCCACGGTTCACTGTTTATATTAAAGTGTCTGATATGTGTACAAAAACATACATTTAGTGCTATAAAACATAGAAACCAAAACAAAAATGTAGAATGTAGTTGAAAGTATGCAACATGAATACAATTTTGTAGAGGATTGGTATTACTATGACTGTAAATGTCTAATTGTGTCTCAATGTCCTTTAGTACCAAACCAGATCATCGTCACTCTGGCATTCTCTTGAACTTTGACATTTATGAAGAAAAGCAAGCAATTAAATGATCTTTATGGTTTTGTCCATCATGGGAATTTAATATCATGGAGTGGGTAGGGAAAGCATTTTAATTAAGTCTCTTATGTGAGGATGTCTTGGTGCAATCAAGACAACATTCCTCATCTAATACAATCATATATATATATATATATATATATATGGAGGAAATAAATTACTTGTGCTCCTGCCAGTTTTCTATTGTTTAAAAATCATAGTTATTTTCACTGATTAAAACATCTCATGCAGCAGACCGTATTTTGATACTGTTCCCAATGAATCAAACTTCAAAATGGCTTACTGTTGTTCACTTCAGACAAAACAAATCGGCTACTTTTCACACGACACATTGGAATATGTTTCCATTTAAAACCGTTTAACACAGACCATACACAACCGACCTATACTGATACTGCTGAGTGTTTAATAAGGGAGGTTTGTTGCTGTATCTTTAGGTCATTCTCATCTTGGTCCACATATTATAACTTTTTTTTTTCTTTCCCCCATCCATTCTTTTGTGTCTCAATGATTGGGGAACTAAGTTTTTAAAAGTTTAAAAATATTATTTTTTAATGCAAATCACCATTCCTGTAAGCCTGAATAAGTTGGCAAACTATATATAATATATATATATTATTTATTCAGTTATATCAAATTAAGCTAAGAAATTCAAAGTTTAAGCAAGCAGATTTTTATTTGTACTCATTCATGTTTTGTTAATTTGAAATATTTGAGCAAGTTAACTCGTACATTTAATTTAACATTTAACAGGACATTATTCTGAATTAATACCTTTTTTCACCAAAAAATGGTTATAAGAATGTGAAACAAGGGTGAGTAAATACTGACTGGATTTTCATTTTGGGTGAACTAGTCCTTTAACATTGGCTGCTTTTTCAGATTAGGGTAAACACTTGTGCCTCGACACACCAGCACATTGTTGCCAAAAACACAGCCTGGCTCATCTCATTTTCCACAGAGATGGTTTGGCAGGGCTGAAGCCACTTTTAATCCTTCTTTGAGTACATTCTTTTGACTGCTAACTTCCCACCCCAGATCAAGTGCTGCACAACTGATAACGTAGAGCCTGAGGTGACTGTTTTCGTGGATCTCTAGTTTCTCTTATGGTTGTTTCATTTTGAAGGCTTGCCAGAACTGGCTGTCTACTGTTTGTCAAGGTTTGCAGAGCGGCTCTGTCCTGAATTTGAGTATGTGATTAGACACTCGTGGTAGCAGTCATGCAAAAGCATATCCACAAACTAGTCTGTGGTTACCAGGGTAACCAGAATGGATTGGCTCTGATGCTGTTTAAAAAATCTTAAATCCTTGTTGTTCTTCACTATCGAAACAACTGAGCTTTGACGCCTTCAGGGACCTTAAAGGACAACAGCTAGATTATAAGCAGTGGTGTACTTTTGTTCGCCCATCTTTGCTGCATTATCATAGACACGTATTTGGCTCCACACCCTTAATGAGGTGCTCCTGTCATTCCGCTCAGTACTAGCACAAGTAAACTACCTTGCGGCTATGTGACGCCCCACTCAGTAAGCTTGAGCCGAGAGTACACACCTGTCTCGCTTCTTTTCTACGCCTAAGTACTCACATGCCATTTTAAATGGTTGCGCTTGACAAGTTGTGACATTTTTGTCAAGAATATTCAGGAAAAGCCTGTCGTATACGTTGCATCTGTTTATATGCACAGCATTCTGAACCAGTGCGTATACTTGTTTGGTTCTGGAATAGATAGAGCTATAACACACTCTTCAAGTGTCAGTGCTAAAAATACAAGAGAAAGTTATCTGAAGGTGTGAGAGTTAAGGTTTACCACTGAATGGCTAATATGGGTGGCTTAGTATTTAAAGGGACAGTTCATACAATTTCCTCACCCTCATGTCGCTCCTAAATGGAATGATCTTCTATCGTCACAGGGAAAACAAAAGGAGAAGTTAAGTGTGAGGAAAAATAATTGAATGCAAGTTATTAGTAACTAATAATCTAGTAAGGATGACAGAATTGTTATTATTGGGTGAACTAATCCCCCTCCCCCTGGGGTACAATGTCAAGAATTGAATTCAAAGTGTATTGCTGTTATGACATTCTAGTGTATTAGTGTTTGACTGAAATTGGTCTTTGGTTTGGCTGTCATTACTAAATTATTCAACTAAATTCAAAATATCAGCATAAATTTACAAATAATTTTAGTTAGTATTTCACAATAATGACACATTTTCACTAATTAATCATTAGCAATTTTGTATTTTTATATTCTGCTGATTGCCATAATTTTACTCTGTAAGGATTCTTGTCGTCTGAGGTGAGATGGCCCATTTTCCTGATTTTCAATTTTGTTCTAACAGCTAAGCAAATATTTCCATTTATTTCCTCTAATAATATATTGTATGATGTTCCATCTTTCTGTACATGTTAAAATAATCTCTAAATATGTTACGACTTGGCAGTAAATGCCCTCTGTTCTTAAGGGAGCATCATTCCCTATATTTCATATAATCGTATATAATACTAGGAACATGTTGCCTGTCTGGTTGAGATTTTGAGTTGTGAAATAACTTGTGATGGCAGTATGTTTTATTGCCCTGGCTCAGGAGGCTGGTGAGAACATCTGCCTAATTGTTTTGTGTCATTGCGGGGCCCCATCGCATGCTCATTTTAGAATTAGCTGTGACAGTGTTTGCTCTGAGAGATACTGACATTTTGGCTCTCGCTCTACACACCTCAGTATGCGGGCCCTGCTATCACCTCGGGTGGCCTGGTGCATGCTGGCTGAATCTCCTGACAGAACAGAGAGCTGTTTTATTCAGATATACATTAGCTTTGGGCCGTGAGGCATCTTGTGTCTCATAAAGTTCTCATTAAGGGTTTATTTTGCTGGATGGGCTGGCGACGAGGGCCGGGGTTTACACCATAGAGTCACAGGAGTATGAGAGACATAAAAGTCACTCTTTCTTCTTCTGGCTTGCACCGAGCATTAGCTGCTTCAGTGCCACAGGTTCACTGAGCCATAGGTGCATTCATTCACACAATGCCATCTGAACATGACGTTAGTAATGGAGTCATTCTAGATGAAAGCTGCAATGCTATATAATTCAAATTCTGTTTTAGACTGTACAATGATGCATTTTGTACCAGGGATGGAAAGAGGATTCACTATGACTTTCAGGTGGGATGGTTGATTTGTGGGCCAGCTGTCTAAACCAAATTCATATACAACACAATTACATAACGACTTAATAGGTGAATATTAGTTTTGCCATTTAGGGTATTTATATTAGTTATTTAGTATATTAGTATAGTGTTAATTACTAACTTACTAACACAGCTCTCATTTCAAAATAGTGCACTCATCACTTTACTGACAACATTTTAGGATAGGCAGGTGAGGGTAAACAACACAACAATCAAAAGAAACAATTTCTTGACAACAGTAAGACAGTAATTTTTTTTTTGCTTAAAAGTTTTGTTGCTAATTCAAATTCATACCTATCTAAGATGCATTTGTACATACAGTAAGGTTCAAAAGTCTGAGACCACGTAAAATAAAAACTGTGGACTTTAAATAATAATAATAATTCTATTTTAATTTAATATTTATTTTATTATACATATCTATGGACAGAGACATCCAGCTATCGCTGTAGAAACGCTTAAACTGATCAAACATGAAGACAATAAACACACAATAGTGACAATATATCGTTTATCTGTGTTCTTCAAGCCATCTTGGGTATTTTTATAAGGATGAAGTTTATTTATAATGCAATGCTAATCGACACAGCCTTTATTACTGTATAGAATACTACAAAATATTATGATTTCTGCCTCATTCTGTGCATATGGGCAATATCACACGAGCAGGGGTGCAATACGTCTGTGATTCAGCCATAGGCACTTGTTCAGAACAAGAAAGAATAAGAAGTGTCTCAAAAGACCCTTTTGTGTGTCTAACTACTTTCTTCCACCACACATTTAAAACTGCCATTGATAGTTTAACACAAGTGTTGAAGCTTTGGCAGGTTCGACGCAGGAGTACAAACTCCTGAGGACTGGAGGATGCAGTCTCATCATTCTGCAAATGAAACACAGTGTACTTGAAAACATCGCTTCATGGCAATAAGTGCCTACCTCAGTTATTGTCACTGTAATTTCCATTTAAAAAAATATTACAAATATTTATATTGGGTGCATACCCTGATTTTCTTCGCTGTACATGAATGTAAAATAATATAAAACACAACCCCAACTCTTTTCATTAAATAATAGTTTTAATGAACAATAATAGGCAATAGCCATTGTAACAGTATTAGTATAAAGTATAACAAGCAAGCAATTCAAAAGTACAAAGGCTTCACTCGCAGCCAAAACAATTTACCGTGGAACAAATAAAATAAAAAAAGAATAATGTGTGGTCAGATAAACCTAAAACATGTATATCATGTTTACCCACTACAGAGACATCAGAGCCAGCTAATTTTCAAATAAGCACAATCTTTATAAACTGACTGCAGATTTGAACTTTAAACATCTACATTCTTGCCTAAAAAAGCTACATTTCGTGACACAAATTTTTTAATTATTTTGAAAATGTGTCTGCTGTCTAGAATGTGTAGTTATATAAAAATCCCAGTGCTGTTTTAGCGGGAGCTGATACTTAGTTCCACCATTGAAGAATAAGGACTAAGAAGTTGCAACATCTGGACAGAGCCTTTCATGTGGACAGAAAAGGGGAGTAGCTGATCATAGTGCCCGGGCTGGAGTGTTCAAAACAGCATGGAGGATAGCCAGAGGGGAAGATGTTTTACACAGAAATATACTGGGAAAAATAAGCCTCATATTTGTTTACACACTGCCTATTTAGAAATGCCTAATTTGACTCACTCACTGTTTTGAAATCGTTTTCAACAAGTTTATTCAACAGCTACCACATTTGTTCATTGTGTATTAGCGTTAACCTGACGCTGAAGTGGAAAAGGGTGGGGTGCCTTTTTAATTACTGTTGTTTGCCACATAATTGTGCTTAACTTGAAATGACAAAAATATCAACCCTTTCCTTGAAGACACAATTGAGATTGACAGAAGCAATTACATATTGACTGACTATAATACGTTGCACTGACACAACAAGACAAACTCAATTAACCCATGCTATTATATTGTTTCTCTCCACGCAAAGAACAAAATATTTACTGCATCCCCCCATCTTTCGTAGATGGCTTCAACGAAAATGAGAAGAGCGACGTGTTCATATCTCCTTATCTTATCATATGCCTTTGAGCCTGGGAGGCAGGAATGCATGGCTTAACCGTAAAAGCGGGTCAGAATGTATAAAAGATGAGGATACGGGTCATTTAAAGTGACTATCACTGGCTCTGCACACTATCTCCGCTTATGAAATCCATTCATGTAGATAAAGTACGGAGGCCTCTGGAGAGTAAGGGACATTCGGCTGCCAGCGTCCTTCCTCTGAAGTCCCATAATGCATCTGCACTCTGAAAAGTTACATCTCTCTCTGGCCATATTTAAGTTATATTTCAGTCATATTTAAGTATTTTCTCAACAAAACCACAGTGCAGTCATTGTAATTTTTTTTCATTTGATAAGCACTTGTGCAGATTAACTGCTAGTCGTAGATCATTCATTATAACACGCTCCATTAATATGTTAGCATATTATAATGTATTTCTGTTAACAGCTATCTGATATCTGATTTGCAACATAGGCTTTTTGTGCTATATATAACATTGATTCAACGTTGGCCCCCTCCTGCTGTGCGCAAACTTCGTGCTAAGTGACGATTATCGTTTGTTTTCCAGCGGGTCTGTGAGAGAGATATAGCTTTAATGTTCTCATCCAGGAGAGCAGTGACTTCAAACTTCAGTAATTCACTAATGACTCCAAATGAACCGTTCTTCTCTAGGCAAAGACATTAGGCTTGTCTGGATGGCGTGGCCCACTCCCCTGGTGAAGAAGACCCTCATGCTCCACCCTGCACTCTGTCGCTCTCTCGAGTGCTGCTCCTTCCTGTGAAGAGCCCCTGAGCCACGCACAAACCTGCTTAATGATCTCTGCAAGCACTCCTGGTACCTTAATTGGTCCATGGCACATATTTCCCTTAATAGAGATTTTGTGAATAGACCCTTCACTCCTCAAGGGCAGGTTTGGAGTGTTTAACACTCTAGAAATTGATTAATATTTGCATCTGTTTAAGGGAAGAGTGAGCTCGATGGGAAGCCCTTTATAGTCGTGGAGATGTCTGCTCTCTAGAGGACGGCCAGGTTTGATTGAGACATTCGTTTTAAAATTGTAATTTGATGGTGTATTTTAGCACTCAACTAAATGATTGGTGCATTAATGTGATGAGAGTGTTATGCAGGTAAGATTGTACCTTCACATACTTTTGTCTTTGCTGGTCTGGTGGGTAAATTAAGGTGTGATGCCAATATTCTTAGCATTGATTGCATTTGACTGTATAAATTAACTTTAACTGCTTATTTTTTGAGGATGTAAATAGAAGACAACAAATATCAGTGCTGTTAGTAGTTCTTGTACATGCTGTCACAATTTGGTGCTTGTGCTTGTGATGTGAGTTCAAATCCAGCTTCTAACATTTCAGATCACTTTTTCACCCATCATTTTCTGCCCTCTTTCAAGTTTTCTCTTTCATAGCCACAAAAAGGACAACTTTCATTATTTTGTATACCGCAAAAAAATAGATGATTTTATATGCTGGTTGCTCTTTTCCATGAAATTGAAATGAATGATGACTGGAGCTTTCAAGCTTCAAAATGGATGCAAGACCATACAACTATCATTAAAGTAGCCCATGCGACTATATTCTAAGTCTTCTGAAGCCATACAGTAGTTTTTAAGTCTAAAATTTAAGTCATTATTTACTTAAAATCTTGAGAAAAGTTTCATTTAGACCATTTTTGTGAACCTGTTGAATAAAATATGACTCAAAAGAAGTTAGAAAATAATGAAATTAGAGACATGTAATTTTTGAGTGAGCTCATTTTTAAGTTTTAATAAAATTATTAATATCTAGCTGTATATAAAATCAATAGAAATCTATGCAATTTTCCCATTTAGATAAGCTAATGAAAGTACACATGTGCATGTGTTTAATTATATGACTGTTACGTTCATAATCCACAAAAAACCATTAACACAAACATTTTAACCCCATAGATTCCTTGGATGGTTAAGGAAATTAATATTTTCTACAGAAATCTTCAACAAATAAGGTTAAATAAACCTGACTTATTTTCATGAGGAGTTTGTTCCTCACTTCTCACTCATTTCAAGAACGGAAATGACAAATGTCAGAAAACATTTATGCTAAGCATCTGCTTTGGACCAACAGTCAGGCTGCAGGCAAAAATTAAGGAATCCAAATATATAAATAAATAAGCTGTAATGGTCAGAGGGCATATGGAAAGTCATTGGGAAGACACTGTTGACTGAGCAGGAGGTTGCTTTGCCAGGGAACGTCACTTGGTAGCCTGGGGTGATGTCAGCTGTCAGTTTAGCCAGACTGTGCTGTGCTGTGAATGTCCACAAGGTTGACTGTCAAAAAATGAATAAATAACAAAAAAAAACCATCATTGGGTCAAGCAGATGGATGTATAACTTTAATGGGAATGTTTTGTCACCAGTAATTGTGCAGAAACCCTGCACCTACAAACACCTTGCATTGTCCCAGATTAGCAAACTGCTACCGTACATTAATTTCCTCCATTAATTTAATACATTTCAGACTGTATTTTGCATTAATATTGCATGGATTGTATTTTATTCATTTGTAATATACATACTAGTGAGATGTGCTCATGTCAAACACAGCTCATTTGTCTGTAAAAAGGAACTGACCTAAACCATGAATTTTAATCAGACCTTGCATTAAGCATGAAAAGCAATACTATCCACTGTAGCTTGAGAAGCCTCTACAAAGGTCCATTGTGCACAAGGGTGTTTTCATGCGTTAAGTTGAATGGCAGTATGAAATCAATGAGTAAGCAGCACACAAGGCATTCGTAGTGTTTTTGTCAGATCAGAGTCGTCACTTTCAGAGACACTGGGCCACTTATCTTTTACACATCATAAAACCAGCTGCAGTGAATAGAGCCCATTCAGCACTCAGTACTTCATCCAACACAATGAGACTTTGTAAGAAGAGAGCTGTAAATTGGGAGTTCTAGAGATGCTTTTCAAGCACTGTTGCCACTGCAAAGTAAGGCTTTTAGAAATGACAGATTTTTTATTTATTTATTTTTTCAGAATTTTTTCCCCCTCCGTCTTTTAGGCATCTCAGGTAGCCTGTTTCTTTTTTTGTCTTGCATTATGAAGTGAAATTTCCACTCGGTGTGAAATCAAAACAAAAGACAGAAGCTGTAGGTGAAAGATTTGACACTCTTCCAAATGTATGACTTTTATACATTATTGTGTCTTTATTTTCAGCTAATGAGAGGATGCGATGATACTGCAGTAAACAAATGACAGACCGAATTTCACATCCAATCCATTATATAAAAAATACTTTAGCATGAAGAAAGGGCAACTAAAAATCTAGAAGGTCACCTAACCAAAATATAAATATTGAATTTCTTGCAAGATACATCAATGTACAAGATCCTTCAGTGTGTTTCCTCCTTTCTTTGTAGTTCCAAACCCGTATGCTGTTATTTTCTCTGTGAAACACAAAAGGAGAATGTTGAAGCTTACATCGCATAGCATTGGTTGTCATGTGTTGCACTAGCAAACATGATATCTAACCTGTGCTATATTTGTGTATATATATTTTCTATCTTTTGTTTGTGTATATTTTTTGTGTATATTTATATCTGTTTATTTGTATATGTCAGTCTATCTATCTATATCTATCATTCTAGCCTATCTATTGTCGCGTCTGTCTGTCTGTCTGTCTGTTCGTCTGTCTATCCAAGCTATCTTACACAGATAGCTACTTTTATATTGTTTTTTTTTAACAGCTTGTGGTTACATGGGGAAAATCCATGAAGAAATTATTCAGATTTATCTTTTTGTGTTCAGCAATGTTCAGCTTATTTGACATGAGGGTGAGTAAATAATGACAGAACTTTTATTTTTAGATGAGCTATTTCTTTAAGGTTCATGAGGGGTGTTTATTTATTGGTCTATATTTAGTCTAATCAGTGGTGAAAGAGACAGGAAAGCCAAAGACAGGAAGACGCAAAGTAAAATAGAGTATCTGAGGGAGAGCAGCCAGAGGGGCCGTTGGGTGGCTGATATCAGGTACCTGGTTTCTCCCTTTTCTCAGCAGTATCAATCTGTTAGGGCAGCTTGGGGGGGGATCAGCTGGCTGTCTGCACCATCTGCACAGCGAGACCATCTTAATACACGCTGGGCTGGGACATAACTTATCATAGTGAAGTTAGAAGTCAAGATAAGGGTCCTCCAAACAACTGTGTCTTACTGATAAGCCAGCCAATCCATTTAAAGGAAATTTCAATCATTCCACAGATGCATGCAGAGCAACAGACATGCTGGGTTTAAAGAATTAAACCCATGCACAAAAAAATAAAAAAGTAGTCTGAATTGTAATCCATGTGTCTGTTTTTTAATAAATGACTTAATGCACGTTTGCCTCAGATTAACATGGTGTGCAAGATGTATACAATTTCCCTTTGAAAAGCCACAACGTTTGAGCCAGAAACTACAGGACGAAAGTAAGAGACTTGGCACTGACGGCGAGAAGCCCGTGATCTTTTGACAGCGCTCTCTACCTGATGACATTCTCCGAAGGGAGATCTGTACTCCCAGACCATCTGTGGATGCAGTAAGTGAAACCACCTAAGGCTCTGTATTAGCATTGCAGCGTTCCTCTCTCCTGTCTCTTCCCGAGACACGTCTTCCACACTCGCATTCATCACCATTCACTGGCTTGTCCAGGCTTACATGCCCTGGGCATACAAAAGCCTGATGCTACCTTCCTTCCAGCTCAAACACCTTTACCTATTCAAATGAGGGGGGAAAAATAATAAAATAAACAGATAAATAAACTGTTTATTCCCCGAAGGGATGAATGCAATGTTTGATGCACTTCAAAAGACTTCCACTGATGTGCATTCAGAGGAGTTAATCAAAATGAATTATCCATGTGATAAACAGCCATGTGCTTTGGAAAACAATCAACCAATAAGACCGCACTGGCGTGGATTGAATTTATCAGCCACCACAGTTCTGATTCTTAAATTCGTCATTGATTGAGACTGCGTTTTTCAAACAATGCAAATAATGCACTGAATATGTATGAACATAGAAGCGTAAAATATGATGTGTTTGAAAAGCAAGGAATTTGCGGACGCACTCAATCACTCATGTCCACAAATGGTTTATTTCTGATGCTGTCTTAAACTTTAGGCTTTCCATCGTTTTATCATTTTAAATCAAAATGACTTTCAATACACATTAGGGGGGTAGGAAAAAAAATCTAAATAAATAAATCAAAGCACGTTCACTCCCTCTCCTCTACTCAGTATGTATTGGCAGTGACAGGGGGTCATACAATATTCCAGCTCTAAATCTGCTGACATAAGAGCGGTATAAATCAAAGACATTATTGCACCTTAGTGCTCAAGGCTCCAAGGCATTTCTCATTCTCAAGGCCAGACAGAACCAGAAGACCATTTGCACATTCAAAGCTGATGAGAGTGGACACAACAAAAGACCGGCCTTTTTAATAAGCAAACAAATAGGATTTTTATCTGCTCAGGGTGTCAGGTGAACTGAGTTTGTGGATAAAAATGGAGCTTGTCTGGAGTCCTCGCAGTCACACTGGCTTGAGAGAGTAATGTATAAACTATTGCAAATCTATTCCTGACTCCTCTGACATTTTCCATCTCTGACATATGGCGGATAGAAATTTCATCATTTTATTTATGATAAATTATTCTTTGATTTGATCGAGTTAGAGAAGCTTCATTCTGTCAATTTATTTTCCTTTTCTCTTTTTTGGATAGATTTTTTTTTCTCATCCATTTGGTAACGTTTCAATTGAAGTGCCAGATATGAATATCTCTCTCTCTCTCTCTCTCTCTCTCTTCTCTCTCATCGCTCTCTCTCTTTTTATGAAGTTGTTACTGATTTAAAGCACCAGCATATAAAACATGCTGCCTAATTTGTAGTATTTTCACTTCGTCTTTCAGACAGCGCCCATTTTCACATTTTTCAGCTATTGATTATGTATTTTCAGCATTTACTCTGATACCTCATTATAAACCAGTACACTCATACCAAAAAGTCCCCACAGAGAGGAAATTGTGCTTGTTTGAGACACTGGGCAGCTGATAATGTAAATATATTTGGTCATCAGATGTTCAGAACAGGAAAAAGTGCATAAAAGCCAAGGTCGTAAACAATGTGTTTCCTTTCCCCAGGTAACATTTTTTTTTTTTCATTTTTGCCTCATCCGTTCAACCATTTCCGTAAATGCCATCATAGCTAACTTTATAGGGAAAAAATCTGCAGTGTGACTTTAATCTTAATGCCAACATATCTGCAATCTGGATTTATAGAATTAATGAATTAATAGATCCCTGGAAGTATTTGTGCTGCAAAAGAGTGAACGATAATCTGCAGGATAAAAAAATAAATAAATGAAGTGTAAATGTATATAATTTAAAAGGATATATTCTGCTTGGTAAAAAAGAAAAAAAAACTGAATAAAAACTTCCTGCAGCCTTTCAAACAAGAACAATACATCCTGTTCTCTCAGTTACATGCATGAGCTAAAAGCATGTGTAGGTGCTGAACTGTGTGAACCTATATGTAACAAAATAACAGGTCTGGGTAATTGCCCAGTCTTTTTCCTCACCAACTTTATCCTTAGGAGTGAATTTCATTATCTCCAAAGCACGACTTCATGTGGGGAATCGGCGTGTAACCAACTGTGACTGCTGTGTGCCTGGCACCCCTGTGAAGGCACATCAGATAACTCCAAATACAGTTTCTTTCTTGGCCCGATAAGAGCATGAGCACACGGCTATGAAATAAACGGCTGGCCATGGGCCGACTGGGAGCCGGGCTTGGGGGGACTGCAGAGGAGATGCTGCAGGTCAAGACTGAGATCAGGACAGGACGAGGGAGAAATTGCTGATGATTTAAGATAATGCTGCACTGATGGGAGCAGAAACAGCCGTACTCATCATTCTCTTGACAGATACTGGGTGGGGGAAGAATAGGAACGGACATGGCTTCCGCATGACAGGTAGAACAGAGCCAGCGAGGTGAGTTTCTGGGGGTTTATAGTGTAAACACTGAGCTTGCTCTCTGGCGTGTATTGAGTTTTACTGATGGCCTTCCGGATCTCAGTCATGATTAAAAAGGACAGTTTCCATTGAGTTCAAATTAGATCGGGAACATGGCAGAAGTGTGTGCGGCATATTTTCATAAGACATTAGTTTCAGGCTGCGAGTCTAATCATCAAGTGGGTACAGCAAATGGAGTGTAAATATATTCATGGGCATGCATGCGAGCATGTGTATCTTCAGCCAGTTATGGGTGTCTTCTTCATTTATTAAACTTACTTAGAAAAAAAAAGCAAACAGAGAGAGAAGATGTGTTCTATGCTCATGCTTTATATATATACTGTATTCAGAATCATGGATCACTGACTTACAGCAATGTCTACAATACAGAAAAGGGGGTGGGGGATCAATTTAATGTCTCTAAAAATGTAATGTAGCATAACCCTAAATTAAAAAGAAATAACATACTTAGTCCAACATGTGTATGTACAGTACACATCTTAATTATTTTCAAGGTGAAAGTATAATTTCTTGTTACAAATATCATGAACTATTTATCCATAAACATTATGATTTTGAAAAGTCACTCTACATGACATTTTACTAATTGAAATAGCATTGCTTTGTCATATAACAGTGAAATTACCTGATATTTTAAGACTCTACACAGGACCAGTGGGTTGGAAAATAGATGGTTGTTTTCCATGTTGGTTAATCTATGTGTTTTGGCAGACAAAGGTTTTTGAATGTTAATAAGCAGACTCTAAGAACTCTCTAGAAGACTCTATTTCAGTCTCTTAATGAAGATTTTTTTTTCTTTATATCAGATTTATTTTAATAAATCTGTGTCCCTCCAAAAACATATAGTATTTTTTCTTAAGAAATTAAAAACTTAATCATCATAGAGTTGTTGAATTCAAATCACTGTATTGTGAATTGCATATTTTTAACTGTATATTTTAATAAATATATGTCCAGATGAAAAAAACGAACCCCAATTTGACTATATGTAGAGCTAGATCGATGTTAGTGATCGGCCAAAGGCCATCTATTCAAACATTGCCCTATCTGCTCTAGACCAAAGCCACAAGTGGGAAGAATCAAATCTATCAAAGTCCTTAGGGGGCACCTTTACATGACAGCCTCGAACTGATCTCAGTCCTCGCAGGTGTGCCTCAGCAAAGACAAGGGGCGAGTATGATGGAAAGGGAGTAAAAGCGATTTCACTTGCATTTCTCAGAGGTGAGTTTTGTGCACGGTACCACTAAGTTCCAGTTTAGGTAAAGTAGAAGCAGCTTGGTGGACGTGCGTGTCAGCGAGCTGAAAGACCTGATGTATGACAGGCCATCTGGATTCCATGATGTACACCACGCCTGAAAGGGTGATAAGGATTGGTGCAGGCCTCCACTGCCATATTTCAAAGAAACACCACTGTCTGCTGTGATTTATACCTTATTATAAAGCTGTCGCTCATCACTAGTGCAGAACTCATTAGGGACCTTTATTTTTATACAAGCATTCTGCCATTTAAATTGAATCTGCGTACAGGGAAGATGGTTTCTATGGCAGAGAACCACAGTGGACTGTAGACTAATTTAACATTCACATGTAAATGAATTTCATATTTTGACTTTTCCAATTTGCCCGCTCCTGTGAAGCTTGCAGTAGTTAAAGATGGAGTAAACATCCAAAACGGAATTAAACCTGGATGTGAGGAGCAGTGTTGAACAAATGTATGCGAAGCCAGTATTTGCATTAATACTCCCAAGTGAGTAGCAAAATTAACCACTCAGGATAAATTGGTGACTTTCAATAAACCAATTGAGATTGGGTGACTTGGATTTAACCTTCTGCCTGTCAGGTTATGAATATGTTCATGTTAAGTTTCATGCCAATGTGTCAAATAATGTGTAAGTGAAGATACATGGACATAGTGAGACACTTTCCTTAAAAAACTTTCCTTTTTTTTCTACAACACATTCAGTCATACAGGTTTGACATGAGGATGAGTAAATTATGTAATTTTAGTTTTTTGGGTGATCTATTCCTTTAAATGTATATATGTGTTTCTTCTTGTGCAGTACATACTAGAAAATTGTACATGATACTCTGAGAAAATTCAATTATCTTTTAAACTTATCGACATTCTACTGATGAAATAACTATAACAGAGTTGGCAGTTGAATAACAACTATATGTGCATGATGTGAAGTGAACATGAAATGTTAACATCTAGTTATAGATGCAGGTTTAGGGTTACAACAGCAACATCACTGTCCTTCATTACTGAACTGCTTCTAAACATGATCCACAAAGAAACAATACCAACAGACTCAGATAAAGAACTTTTAAAATTCCATGAACTTGATCTAAACAGTATTCCATTTACACCAGACCTCCTTATTTAGATAAATGTTGTTTATTTGAAAATGTCACACATCCTTATCCTTTATCGGTAAACGTCAGATGGCCGAACTTTCCAATTAGCGGAACTATTGGGTTTGAAATGGAAAATTCCACTTTGCTTAAGGTTAAAACAACACCAGCTAATGGAACCTACATTAGAAACATATGCTGCTGAGAGTTTCTAATCCCTACTATGTCCAGCGGATTTAGTGGTGCTTGCGAGCGATTAACAATTTCAGAGATGTTAAGACAGTATATGTGCCACATTTATTCAATGGACAGTTTCACACTTTTGGGAGCTTTATTTCTGAGCCACATGCTTGCCAGGAAAGAGTAAGAAATACTCATTTGGGCGGATTAGCATGTTTTTAGACTTAATCCACGTTCCCATGTGCAATTTTATGGCAGCAATCGCATGTCAGGCGTATATGGCGGGGTGTGTAAGGTCGGATGCTTTAGCATGACGCTAGCATGCCAGCAGGATTAGGCTATCTGACAAGGTGCTGTGTAATTATAGTAGAGACACTGAGTGATTATTTATATAGGAAAGAGAAAATATCAACAGTCAGGACGTGGCTGAAATGGGAGTGAGGGGGAAACGGCTTAACTGCAGGTCTCAGAGGGGGACGGAGAGGATTTTAATCCCTGCAGTGGATGAAAACATCATTTTTAAAAAGGTTTTTAATCAGAAGCAAAACAATACACCACTTTTCTGGTGTCTGATATTTCAGCCAGTACTTATTACGTCACTGTCAACGTTGAAATATTTTCTGGTCGCAGGAAATGGACATTTTGTCAAGGTCACGTTTCAGCAGAGCTGTGTGGTCTGTGCCTCAATGGTTTCATGTGGAAGGTGGAGCTCTTTTCTAAACATTTATGAAGCCGAATATAGAAAAGAAAATTAGACTATTTCAAAGCTCGTCTGAATGTGGGTCATATAACCTCAGTGGTGCTATTTTCAATTGCTACAGGTGGACTCATAAATTCATTTCTTTCTCACAGATTTCTTCCCTACAGTCCAAGTGTTGATGTATCTAAATTCCTCCCACTTTCACCCTGAGGATTTCTATTGTTCCTACTAGACCTATAGCAGGTTTATAGTTTCTCTGAATAGACTGTACATGTAATGTATTTTTTTTTCTAAACACATTAAGGTCAGTGTGAAAATTATACAATACCTTTTGCATGGTCAATTACTGTGTCACTAAGGAGTAATTATTGGGGTTTAATCTGTTTATGTTTCTCATGCAAACCATACTCTCTTTTTGATTTTTTTTAAACTGTTGTTTATGATATGAGTCCTGTTCAGAACTTTGAGGTCAGGGTTTTTATGTAGTTTTGATTAGTATTTATGGTAACCGAGGGGGGGGGGGGTCTTAAAATTTGAAAAGTAGTGTGTATATACTGTAAGTACATCTTTGATTAATGCATTTCTAATGTAATATGCTGAATTAAACCTATTTAATGTATTTAATGTACATTTTCTGTCGAATGTTCTTTATTGGGGAGTCATACCCTGCCAACATCCAAAACGTTTTTGCATTCTGATTAAGAATGTAATATTGGCAAACTTTTTTGGTTAAATATTAATTCTAGCCATGCCCACATCCCTATATTTTACCTTTCAGGGATAAATTACAACATATTCAAAGGTTAATCTCCACTTTTTTTTTGTGACCCTTTGACCCTTGACCTGAGCGTACACTCCTTCTTCCTGTCGACCCCAGTCAGGTACTTGTTCTGATATATGCTCCTGACCTGGCTTCTGTCTGTGTAATTAGAAGGTCACTCAATAGAGTCATTTTGCAAGCTTTAGCATCAAGGATAAAATTGAGAGTGCATAAGGTCAGTGAAAAGCAAGAAATATGAAGATCCAAAGGTCAGTACAGGTTTTCAGCCGTATTGACTTGCATAGAGGCAAAGCTAGTTTCTGTTTTTAAATATAATGTAAGTGCTTGGCTTTTTTCCAAAGTGGGACTTTCTAAAATATGTTGCTTTCTGAACTAGTAAAATCAGGCATTTGTTTGGGTACTGTGCTCTTAATCAGTATGATGTGTATGCATTTTGCATTCTAAATCTAGTGTTTTGACTCTGGTAAATCTCTGGTGCACATTGTAAGTTACTGCGAGTGTTGGGAAGGTTACTTTGGAAATGTAATAGGTTACAGATTACAAGTTACCCTATTTAACATGTAATAGTAGTGTAACATTTTCAATTACTTTATTAAAGTAATGTTACTGATTACTTTTGATTATTTTTTGATTACTTTTCTAAATTTCTATGAATGTTTATTTGCATGGTTAATCACTTTTCAACATGTACACATGCAGGGTTCTTACAGTAGTGCTCACACACTGTTCAGACTTTCAAATCTTCATCACTTGAATTAAGAATGGTCCAATTTGCAACACATCCCCACAAAAATCAGACTTTAGTACAACGCCTTTTACTTTAGAATTGATCTGAAGTTCAATCAAATTTCAATCATAAGAAATGTTTACTGATCTTTTGTTGAAACCAAATCTAGCATAACTACAGGCACCCACTGCATCTGACAGTGTTTAGGAAAATAATAGTTAATAAAAAAATGTGAAATGAAATTAGAATGTGTGTGGAGAGGCCTTATACATCAACTCAAATACTGTTATCTAATAAGCATGTGTCCTATTCTTTGTACTAAACTCCTGAAACATTGGTGTCTCATATTTTCCTAGGGTGGGTAGGCTGTGTAACAAGTGCTAAATGTGGAAGTAATGTCTCAAATACATCCTACACAGACATGGCGTGCAGTCAAGTGGGTTGGACTCATAGCGTGTATCTAGAGATTATGTTTATGTGTTCATGTACACATATATTGAGGCGGCAGAGGCTGAAAACAACACAAGTGTCTCAGGTGCTTCAGTATGTGTGTAGTAAATGAAACTCGCATGTCTAGCGCCATTAATTTTTTCCATGAGGGGCGGACTGGGAAAAAAATTTCAGGCCTGGAAATCTCACACTCATACACCCACAACAGATTCTGAAACATGGACAACCCTATTTTTTGTATTGACCTCACATAAAAAAGGTTTAAATCTTTAGGTTGGGGACATGCAAAATAATTAAACGTTCTCTCCTGAACTGCACCTTAAATTCCATTTTCAGTCTCTTTATTTTGCCCTGAAATCTATCTCTCGTGGCCATGAGACCAACTTACTAGTTAATACTCAAGATTTAACAAAACTATACTTTCTAAATTGCCTACATGTCAAAATTAGTACATCACTACAATATCTTTAGACAAATCCTAATACTGAACATGAGTCATGTTTTTCCCTTACAAAACTTAACCATGCTTTTTTTATAGTAAAAGTACAGTAACCATGTTTTGTTTTGTTGTTTTGTTGTTTTTTTGGCAAATGAATTACCATTTGTATTTATTTTTACTACAAAGTCATGTTTACACTATGGTTAGTGTAGGCAAAACCATGATTCATTTTGTGGTTTACCCGTGGTTTAACATAGAACCATTGTCATTGGATGTATATTAAAATCATCGTTATTTTTTTGTATGGCTGTGTTGTTTGTCTGTCCCTAGCTCCCCCTAAACCTATTAGAAAATATTGTATTATTTGTCTTCTAAATGACGAACTTCACATTACAATAGATAATAATATGTCCTTTATAAAGTATTTTTGAGTGATGACTGATGAGGCAATGGGCTGCTGCTGCCTTAACTAAGTAAACAAAGACAAAGACTCAATAACCCCTGAATTACAGATGAAACTGACCTACACTTGAAACCATGAACAGTAGTTTTGCTTCTCTGCGCCACCTGTGTGCTTCCACAGTCCAGTCCATTCTCTCTCTCACATTGATTACTCTGATCCAAACCATTTGCAGAGGCGTGGAGAGCGCGCGAGCTGAAGCATTGCCAGTCGCGACTAACCGATTCATGATTTATTAGAGATTTAATTACCGAATGGCGAATTCGGAAATAATCGCTTTAGTACGTTCGGCAGGTTATTATACAATAATAATATTAAAATAGCAGGCCAAATCGGCTGCCAGGCCACCGAGAATTGTCCCGGTTCTCCCGATGGCCAGTTCGCGCCTGATTTCCACAGACACGCAGAACGTGCAGGATTCATATTATTGTCTTTTTGCGGCTTAATATTCACAGACACTAGTCCATATCGCGATTACAGTTACATTTATTTTGTAATTAAATTACGTAATGCCGTTACATGTAACTAGTTACTCCCCGATACTGGTTACTGCACACTTAGACAGCAAGCAGCCTGATTGACATGTAAGGTCTTTTATGTTATGCTTTGGGTCAGATTATCTGATTCCTCAATAATATACTGACATGGCAGTCCATTCAAGTAATGACACAGCAGACTGCACTGGAGAAATCAATACAATTTTTAAATGTTCATAAACATTGTGGTTAGGATTTCCATCCATTAAAAAGTAATAAGTAAAAACTATTTGACTCTGAAAAGCAGAATACACAGTTCAGGGATTTTTCATTTAATTGTTACTAACTGCCTCAAACAAAAACTTTCAATATCTTTCAGAAATGTATACCAGGAACCTCACAAACCTTGGCATGTGTATGACTTCTGGAGGCTGTGTAGAAGCCAGTTTAATGTCATTTTTTGTGTGCAGTACGAGTCAGAAGGTCTGTGAACAAACTCTTGTAAATCGTACTATCCCTTATAAAATGGCAGCATTAACAGTTGTGAAAGACTGGTGGTTGGTAATAGTAATTAAAGGAATAGTTTAAAAATCAGTTACTCATTCTTAAGTCATTCCAAATCTAGATTGCTTTCTTCATTTTGTAGAATAGAAAAGAGAATACTTGAAAATTTACCTCACAATGAAAGTCAGTGGGGTCCAATGTTCTTATTAAGTCTTTTACAGAACATATACACTCTAAAGAAAATGGTGCTAAATAGCACTAAAAGTGGTTAATTGACTTGTAATCATAGGGGAACCATCATTAAAGGTGCTGTACAGCACCTTTGTCAAATGGTGCTATATAGAACCATAAGAGGAACCCCATTCACCTCGTTAGATTTTAGACATGTTAGTCCACTCTCATATGTGTGCTATGAATGGGAATTTACTACAATGGCAAAAGCTGTTTTAAATCACTTTTATGCTTTTATGAGGTCAAAAGGTCTTGTCCGTATAGGGGTCTTGGGGGCAAAAAGGTTGAGAAACACCTTATCTTCAGAAAATACACTGTATTTTAATATTGTTTTAATCCTTTCCCCAACTTAACTAAGAGACTAAGAGAGAGTTAGAGAACCTTCAAAGTACTGCAGGGGCTTAATGGGTTCTTTGTATGGCAGTATATAAGCACCTTACCCACCCCAACGAACAGCTGAAGAACCAATGTGTGTTGTGGGGGTTTGTGTGTGTGTGTGTGTGTTGTGTGTGTGTGTGGTTGTGTTGTGTGTGTGTGTGTGGTTGTGGTGTGTGTGGTGTGTGTGTGTGTGTGTGTGTGTGTGTGTCTCATAGAAGGAATCATACGGATTGGAATAAGTAAATCATTTTTGTACGTTTAGTCTGTTCGACAATGACTGACCAGTTTCAAACATCATAAAAAAAAAAACATAACCTTGGATTAAAAAATATAATTTTACTTTTTTCACAATGTTCTCAATATTTACAGCATGTTTGATAAAGAATAACAATGTTAGCTTGAATGTTTATGTAGTATTAGTTAAAGGTCTAGTGTAATCCAAAACCATAATCTTTAATCATGCTCTGGAGTTTATAGTAATCCCTTTTTACTAAGATCATGAGCTACCATTTAGAAGATTTGATCAAATTAATCTTTAAATGCCTTCTTGCTTTGACCAAAAAATAAAAAATAAATAAAATAAAAAATTGCCAAATTTACTTGCATTTTTAATTATCACATGATATTTGAAATCTCACATATTTCTCAGCTCAGTCTCTCACTTTCAGTAAGGCCAGATGGAGGTTCACCAAACAGGATCTGAGGTCACCAACACAGTCTGCCACAAGGAAGCAATGATACCTAAGAACGTTTGTTAGAGTGCATGTACATGTGATACATCTTAACACAGATGGTAAGACATCATATTTAGTTTCATAATACAATATTCCCAGAGAGTGGTTTAATCTCATTGACCTTTTTTTCTTATGGGTCGAGGTGTGCATGACATGTTCAACATGACTGGTTTATTTCAGAACACCAAATAAGGGGGAAAAAAGATATTATACCTGAAAATAGAGTATTAAAGTAGTGTGTATTATTTGCTGCAAATTCTTTTGGGTTCCAGCTAATTTCCAACCATTCCTAAAAACAGTGCTGTGTCATTTTCAAGCCATATTACCCATGATGCAATTGAGTTCACACTCCCAGCATCCATACCTCATTATCCACAGCGCAGTCACTCACAACACACCACTCCATCAAGCCATCATCACGAGAGGTATCAGATACAAGTGACCTAAACCCAGAATCTGACCTCAAACCCACTCAATCATGATCATGGTCCAAACCCTAAAATTAGACTTGAAAATGACTGATGGATGAAGAAATATGCTCCATCCACACGTTGCTTCATCACAATGAAACTGTGCACCCACACATCATCTGGAAATAAATGTACTAAGTATTAGTTTCTGACCAGCAGTGTGAGCTTTGCTCCACCGGCGCCCTACTTCCGAGGATCATACGAGGTGTACCGCATTTCTGCTTGCCACATCTTTACGGTGCCTCGTAGCTTTTATCACCACAGACTGAAATAGCTTTGCCTTTCATGGTGATGGATCCAAAAATACGATCTGTTTCATTTCCCCCACGTTACTCTATTAGCATCAAAGCCTTTGTTCTGAATCAGGAATCGGTCCTCAGCAGTGACTTCGAAAGCAGTGGAATAGTGCCTATTAAAGTGTAGCTATTGACCCCAGAGTTAGATGGGAGAGAGAATACGAGACAGACCTTTGATGGCTTTGATAAATGTCCTCCCATAGATGAGTCACAGGGAACATTATTTAAAATCAATGTGACTTTTTCACTCTGGCCCTAGAGTGGCCTGGCGCCTCTGAAAGCTCTGTAGCCTGATTTTAAGAGGACAGTGGTGTCCTTTTGAGTGTGCCTGTTTACACAGGGGGTTAATGTAGCTCAATTACATGTGCGTTCTTTTGTCATCATTCTAGACCCTTTGCCCTCGATTTTAATAATCAATTGGATTACTGTAACTCTCTGGAGGAAGGTTAATCCATATGTCAGGTGTACAATTACCACTCATAGACTCGCTGTGTTACTGGTAAGAATGAGGAATTGAAATATCATGGGTCGACTGAAACATGTGTTTACGTGTGTATGGTGTTGGGGAGTAACTAAGTAACTACACCTGTCAGTAGCGTGACTGTAGCTCAGCTGTTTTCAAAACAGAGTAGCTTTTCCAGTAATGAGCTACTTTTTTTCCAGCCATTAGCAGTGTAGTGTGACAACATGCTGCATCGCTGTGTTTTTGTCACGTTGTATCGAGAGCACCGCTTTACAGCCGAGTGAACCGAGGTAATAATCAAACCTCCTAAACTTCCAATCTCCTTCTATTTCATATGAAAAATGGGAAGTTTCTTTGTAATTAATTAGTTAATTTGAACTCTCCATGCAGATGACAAATTATTGTATGATAATAATAATATTAGATTTTACTCATTACCTATCCATATTAATTATATGTTATTATATTGTATTGTATTGTATTATGTCATGCACAATGATCAGTAATATTTACATAATTTATTAGTTTAAATTGATATTAATTCATAATTGATTAATTCGTGTTTGTTCATTGTACATTAATGTTACCTTGAAATGTTGGGTAACACTTAACTTTCAGATAACAGACAACTTTCATTAATAAATCATTAAAGAGCAGGTCATATGGGTTTTCGAAAAATATATTTTTTGCAGTTTGTAACAGCTATCCTTCGAAAATGCATGATAAATAAAGACATTGGGCCTCATTTACGAAACGAACGTACGACAGAAAATTGAGCGTACGGTCATTTCAACGCAAAACTTGGAATTTATCAACATGGACGTGAGCGGTGGCTACAGTGAAATCTCACGTCTGGTTTCAGCTTGTGTACGCAAGTTTTTGAGTTACCTTAACTTGCACGCAGCATAGTAAATATGGTGGAG
Organism: Sinocyclocheilus anophthalmus; assembly: GCA_018155175.1. NCBI lineage: Eukaryota > Metazoa > Chordata > Actinopteri > Cypriniformes > Cyprinidae > Sinocyclocheilus > Sinocyclocheilus anophthalmus. The sequence goes on along the minus strand of JADLZN010009179.1, from coordinate 168,218 downwards.
AACTGTAGAATGACAGCAATTTGTTCATTTAGGTTATTTTCCTGACCGTCAAACGAAGCTCATTAGTCGATCGTTAATCAGTAAGATTAGAATGTCTTTTTTTGCTGTTGTTTTGTACAGGGCTTTAGCTTAATATGCGCGAATAGCAGCATAAACAAAAAGCCTAAACGACCATGAGGATTCAAATCTCACATCACGCACCTGCAGCGCTTCTGTGAATGGAGAAAAACTGAAATTAAGTTTATAAAAGGGATAAAATCAGTAGGATCACACAAAATATATAATAGGCTATAATATAATTAAAAGATTAACAAAAAGGGGGAAAAAACACTGTGCAACAAGTATAGGTTGTGCTCGTTTTTGTGACACTCTTAATGCATTTTATTTATATATTTATTTGATTGAATCCATCTGATCGCACAGGCGCCTCACGCACACACAAACAGCATTATTTCTAGCGTTGCCTGACATTTCAGCCATTCATCATCAAACTAAAATGCCGTCAACCAAACATAAAAGTTACACTGTTTATTTTAAGATCCGCTGTAAAATCAGCGTGCATTGCCCAAACAAACATTTTTGCACATGTGAATGATTTTACACGGATATTAGAACATGATTGAAGTATAAAGCCATGTTTAGGCTACATAATGAATAATAGTATGCAAACAAATGTTACAAATATGGCAAAAATGGAAACATTTGGATTCTTGTGGTACGAGACAGGCTCGTGAGCCCAGTGCCGTTTCAGTTTTGCTTGACATTTATGCTGTTTATAATGAATGCCACTATAGCCTAATTTGTGTTTTATTTTACAGTTAAAAATATAATTTTATAACTACTTATTTTTCATTCTTGTTCTGTTCTGAATACCGTTAAATTTAAAATATTTGTTGTAGACTGATGGGAACTAAATAGGCTATAATTTTTATATTTACCAGTATTTTAATATATATATAAATTACATATATTAATGTAGCTTAATTGTTTGCAATTACAAGGTTAACAGGTTTTTTTGGAGTAAGATCAATTTCTCTTTAGCGAGATGACTTCCTCTTTTTGGCCGGGTTTCGTTTCTTCGTGTCGTAAACTCTAGGGCGAGGCTTCAAAACCTGGGTGTTTTAGGGGCGTGATTTTCAAATGACGATTGTTTTCTGGCGCCACATTTATCAACATGCGATCATTCGTACGATGAGATCGGCGGCATACGAATGTTTCATAAATCACACGTGAACTCTGTCGTAAGTTGATTTGTGCGCACAGATCTGCGCTCGTTTCTACGTTAGATTGATAAATGAGGCCCATTGTCTCTGAAAAGAAAGAGTCGACTCTGAACCACCTTAACGAGTCGTCATATTTTTTAATCTTCTGCCTGTTACCTATGTACGTCACAAGGTAACACCTTTGCATAATCCCTGCCTGCCCGGGAAATATGAACACTCTGACCTGCCCACAAACACTTGTGCTAGTTAGTGTGTTTACATCATGTCTAACACAGTTCCCACACGTGCACCTCAAATAAGTAAATAATAATAATGAATGCAATAAAACTGCTGTCACATCACGTAAAGTGCCACATACAACGTTTAAACTTACCACTGAGAAACGTCCCGATCAAGTCGTACTTGCGATGGAGTTTCCGGTTGAGCGACTACATCGGTATCATCCTCGGACTCAGGCTCAAATTGATAAAGTAATATCAATGCCATTTCTGTAACCTCATAGTATCTTTGTTTACAAGTAACCCTCTGGAGCAAAATATTTATTATGGTAATGGGTGTTTCGTTTCCGACACGCATTGTATAGGGAAAGACCAATCACAACAGGCTTGGCCAGCTGACCAATCAGAGCAGAGTAGGCTTATGGAAGGGAGGAGTTTAAAGACTTTAAGCTCAGAACTGCTTCGAACTAATATTTTCGAAATCATTGAAAAATGATTCTAATATTAAAATATTATAAAAATAAGAACATTTTCTGACCTTAGATGCATTTGAACCTGTTGCAGGGGACTCCAACACAATATTAGGACACTTTAAAATATCATATGACCTGCTCTTTAACAAACATTATATGGATCATTAGTTAATATATGTTCAAAGAGTTAGAAATGTGAGATAATGTGCTTGTTGATACACTTATTAAACATTAATGTTCAAACAAATCATTATTTCATTAGTTATAATGCTTACAAATGTGATTAAACTTTCAATTCCATATGATCAAGCACTTATTGAAAATCAACAAATGATTTTAACAGATGTTAAAAAATGATTAAAAGCTTGTGTTAATTCACAACACTTTTGCTGCTATTGAGGTGTGATACGGGTAAGGTAAGGGACAGGTTTGGTGGTATGGGTAGGTTTAAGGGTTGGTTAAGGGGTCAGAAGTGTACAGGGGTCAATTTGTTTTATTATAAGGGAACACGGTTCAGTCAGTTTATATTATATTGTTTATATAAAAGTATTTTCTTTTAAAAATGTGTGTTCTCCTGTTTATTTCTTATTCGAGGAATATTCTGTTTAATGATATACTGAAGAGTAGCATACTAATGTTAGTGTTGAGGCAATAAAAAAATTTTTTGCACCAAAATTACAATCTGTTATGTCTTTAGCAAGCATTTAGCTAAACTTAACCAGCCACCCTTTACACAAACCTTGTTACATTAGCTAAAAGTTCAATGCCCATAAAGACACTAAGTGATTAGTAATCATTTATAAACATTTGCAAATGATGAATAGTTTCAACTTTAGATTGGCTACTGCAAAAACATGAACACATGATTAATAAATGATTAGTAAAGATGTATAGGGTAAATTCACGTCTTTCTGGAGACTTTGCCATTGAGACGACTGCTCGTTATTAAGGTATTAATGATTAGTAAACGTTTATAAACATTTGCAAATGATGAATAGTTTCCACTAGATTGGGTACTGCAAAAGCATGAACAAATAATTAATAGATGATTTGTAAAGATGTATAAATGGAGGTCTACACAACAAACAAAGACCAACAAATGAAGATCATATGAACTGAAAGTTTACTGACATTTGTAAGTATTTCAATTTACATTAAATAATCATATGCTAATCATTAGTTAATGTTTAGTAAGTTCATTAGTAAACATTAACAAGAACATTATCTCTATATATTAACTAATTAGCTGTTAAGCATTATATAATGTTTGTTAATGATTTATAAATGAAAGTTTTTATAAAGTGTTACCTAAAGTTAAAATGTATTAATATTTGTAAAAATTAACATTAACCAAGATTAATGATGATAATTATTGTTCATTGTTTGTTCATAATACCTAATGCATTAAATACATATTTAATTATTTGGTAGCACTTTACAGTAAGTTGCAATTAGTTAATTGAATGCAGAAATGTTAAATGTTGCTTTTCACTAGGTTTTGACCACTATGTTTTTGACTTTTTGAGTTGTATATATAAAGTTTTCTAGTTGATCTAACTGAAAAATGTATATGTTTAAAGACTGCATTGTTTTCACCTTAATTGAAAACCTTACTTTTATATATAGCTACGTTTATCAGTATCATGTAGTATAGATAACTATAATTAAAATTATAAAAAGTGTGGTTTCAGTGTAGTATAACTACTTTAAAACTATAACTTGTGAAATTACAAGTTACTTGTAGTTAAAAGTAACTTCCTCAACACAGTGTTAGGTTTACTCGCAAGCAAACACATACTAAGGAGCAGTCAGAGGTCAATGTTTGATATCAGATGTGAACAAGGTGCCGTGTTCCCGGTCTGTATGAGGACTCTGGATACAGCAGCAATCTGTCAGGCATGTTAGCCACAGTGGCCTCTTCTTCCTTCCCCTTTGGCCCTTGAAAGTGGTTCTTCCCTCATGGGATTGAACTGTCCCAACCGTCTGCAAGCGCGTCTGCCACTTAGTTTCAGCACTCACACTAAATGGCTATCAGATTTTAGATGATCCATTTTAAGTCAACAGCTGGCCACACAAGACGTTAACGTTAACCAACACTCTCTCTCTCTCCTCTCTCTCCATCTCTCGTCTCCCTCCCCTCTTCTTCTCTCCTCTCCTCTCGATCCTCTCTCTCTCTCTTTTCTCTCTTTTCACTCCTACTCTCCCTCTCTCAACACATTCAGTAACACAATTAAACCATGGGAAATGGCAGAGATCACCCTGGTATTCCATTATATATAGCAGCAGTAATCTTCCCTTTCATGGCTGTGTATTTTTATGCTGCAAATGGACAAATACAAGGTTATGGCTTATGTGGAGAGTCCACAAAAGGCCTTGAAAAATCCCTTGGTCTGAATATAATTACAGATTCATCAAACAATTTCACCTACATGGTACTCAGAGACATAACCATGTCTACAAGCTTGTCGACAGCCAAGAGTTAATGATACCATATATTTATACTTTTATTCAAAAAGGATGCATTAAGTTGATCAAAAAGTGACAGTAAATACATTTATGATACAAAAGATTTATATTTACATAAATACAGTTTTTTTTTTCTTTAACTTTCTTTCAGTTATGATATTAGAATAAAAGCATAATTGTTTTCCATGAATTCAGCAAAAATTATTTTCAACATTGATAATAATACCTTTTTTTCATGAAAACCAAATCAGCATGTTAGAATGATTTCTGAAGCATCATGTGACAGTGAAGACTGGAGTTAATGGCTGCTGAAAATTCAGCTTTGGCCATCACAGGTGTATTACATTTTACAATATAATTAAATAGAAAACTGCTTTTTTTAAAATAATAAAAAATTGTTAACATTATACAAGTTTTTGATCAAATAAATGCTTGTGAGCGTGCATGTATTATGTTTTTAATATTAATAAAACATAATATAAGGAAAATAATAAAATAATAATAATAATCAGACAAATGCTTTGTTTAACAGAGAATAGTGTATAGATGATAACGGTGAGAATAATGTAGAATAATAATAAGTGAGAAAAGCAATGTTTTCATACCATTAGCATCACCTTCCTCCTCCATATCTTGTTCCTCCTCTCGCTCTTCTCTCTCTCTCTCTCTCTCTCTCTCAAAAAAGCTCATTTTAGAGCCTAATTTGCCAGATGTTTTGTGGGATGTTTGAGAGACAAGATTACTTCACTTATTCTACAGTGGCAGTTCTTTTTTTTCTGTTCAATACAGATATGCAATTAGCCTCTGGAGAATATAGTTCACACCAATACTAATGGTGCAGTTTTGCGTGTGAGATTGGAGTAGTCTACATATCAATGACTGTGTGCTTCAACAGATGTACAATACATTGTTCAGGCGTTTTTTTTTTTTTTAGGTTTACAGGTCACATTTATCAGTTTGTGTGCCTTGATTTGAATTTTAGAGGGAAATATTGCAATGCTACTGCATTTATTACAAAAGCAAAAGATGTCCTTGGTTTCATCTGAACCTCCACCTATCTCACTCACGCAAAATCCACAGCTTATCCTTTATTACAGACCCGATACTCAGAACTCATCTGCTGATTATTATTGGACGCAACTCTCCAAGTAGGTCATTAACAGTTTCTCACATTCATTGCAGTAAAATTCACTGCATTGACCATATTTCCATCCTTCAGAATGAGTCAAAGGGCTCTTGTCATGTAATTAGCACCTTGACACCTTCAAATATGTATTTTTTTTATTAGTAATTTTAAATTTCTGTTTCTTCTACCCACAGGAAATGAAACATGAAGGTCAAGGTCTAGTTAGAGAAATTAAGCAATGGTAGAAAATAAATTTGTGAGCTGAAAATATTGATTATTATCCTTGCGAGTGTCAGAGTGTTATTTTAATGGATTCAGAACATATGGCCTGTGGCCCTAAGGGAGGGCAGGATTCACTGACCCTTCTCCCCATTCAGAGCTGTTAGGAGTTTGAAACCGCACACCAGAGCATGCCAGAGGATGAGATTGATTTGCCTTAAGGCCATTGACAATGTAAATGTTTCCGCACTCACCCTTCATAGTTAAATTATTTTAAATTATGTGCAGTTTTTGCATAACAGTTATTTTATTTTACCTGTCATTTATTTGGACATTTTACACATTTCTTTGTTTCCTAATGGAAGTGGGTTGACGGGACACACACACACACACACACACACACACAGTCACACATTGGATGGTCCAATTTAATCCATTTAAAGTTAATGGATACTACCTCTCCATATAGGTCACCTCTACATTGATTGCCTGAGGAAAAACACGATTTCATTCTGATCCTGTCATAACAGTTTTGAAACCATTTATTTGGCTCTTTCGCAGAGGGCATTGGGAGCCATATCACGTGCTATTGTGGAAACATTTGTTCTTTCCTGTTCGCTCGCATCTGTATGCACAATTCAAGCATTCGAAATGTGTGCACGCAGCCAGAGCTGTTAATGCTCCCGCTAAACCCTCTTCCTTTTTCCGAAAGTCTTTCTGTTTTAATGTCAAATTTCCTTAAGTATCTCTCTAAGGATATTAAAGCATTGTGCCAGTGTTAATGTTTCTCCAGCACTGATGTAACAAAGAGAAATCTGGCTCCTTTGTACTTTTCATTACAGTTGAACAAATTAAATGAATTCTTTAAGAAGCTAACAGTCACCCCGCATCAAGCAAAGGTTAACGCTAATGTAAAAGCGGCTAAATCTTCGCACTTATTTGTGTAAGTGACAGAGAGCGGCAGGAATCGATTGTCATTGTGGAGGGTACAGAGCGCAGCCCTATTTAAAGTGTGCCTGGGATATGCTTGACAGGAACTAGTCTGGATTTGGGTGACCGCTTGAAGTTCTGGAGCTCCATTTCAGTCACACTCTCTGACTCTGGGTCATCCGAAGTCCCAGAGCTTGTCAGATTGATTCTGGGCTGCCTTTGTTTAGGTGTAAATCCTATCCTCACACCGCGTGGATGAAGATGCCATTCGCGTGCATTAGCTATAATGAGAAATGTGTTCTGTGTATTAGTGTGCTGAGAGAGGTTTTCTTCCCGTGAGATTTTCTTCGCTTTTCTTTTGCGGATCTGTGTATAATTTTGCAGGCTGCTCTTTGGAAAATTTATTCGTAGGGTAAAACTGCTAAGGGCACTGAAGGAAATGAAGACATTACCGGAACGGTATGAATAGATAAGTATGGGGCCTTACTTCAGAAAAGACCTGTTTTGACAACAAAGCTGACCTGAAAGTAATGTTGTTATGGCAAAGATAGAAGGTCATAGTTGTTTGTGTTTGATTTCTTATTCCAAACTCATTACAGTGGAGAAATCTCTAGATGGAAGAGAAAGGATTAAGTTTCTGTGTGTTTGTTATGTGTGCCTGTCGATGCTGTGACCCCTGATGCTCCCTCTCTCTCCACTGTGCTTACATGGGCATAGAGCGAGGCTAATTCGCCACAGCAATGTGATAATTAACCCTGACGGGAAATGTCACATCAAACAGGATTCATGTGAATCCACCTTGCATATTTTGTGACACGCTATTAGCAAGTCATCTTCGTCGAGCGAGAGGAGTTGAGATACCGTTTGACATGTGTTACATGAGTAAAACTCCAAGCAGGCACGAATCTGGTGTTTAGGAAACACTTGATGTGTCAGTTATTTAGACACAAAGCCGTAGACTTGGCATCAGGCCTGTTAAAATCAGAGATTCTGGAGCAGCACTTTCAGAAAAAGCTCCTCGGATACATTCTGTATTTGCCCTCAAATCCAATAAGTCACAGCGCCTCCGTCGATGCTGAGTTAAGATGTACTAAAGCCTTTTGTCAGATTGTAAATCTGTAATTGTAAATAGCAGCAGGTGCTAAGTCCGGTTTTTCGGTCAGTGGTTCATGTATTAACCAGGGCTGTTAATTTAGCATTCATTTATTGTGACTTAATTTAAAAAAATGCAAAAGGTATTTATAACATCATGGAAGACACTTTTTGTGATGTCTGTTCATCACTTCTGCCTTTTTGAATGTTGGATCTTTCTTTATGTGTCCTTGGGAGTTTTATACAGTATGTGAATAACTGGGATTGATTTGATTTTTTTAGAGTCCTTCTATTAACTAATCATGGATCATTAAGCATAATGTCTTTTGTTGGGATTTGTAAAATATACATGGTGATGTAGGTGAATTTTCCACTCAGTATTCTCTCCTCAATCCTAGCAGTGTTGTTATTGTTAACTGAAACTAAAACTATTAATATAGCTGAAAAAAATACAAAATTTAATTAAATAAAAAATAATAGTTAGATGGAAAAATATCTCTTAAAATGTTTTGCAATACTTCACTTTTATATATATATATATTGTATATATATATATTATATATATTATATATATATATACAAATTGAAATGACTAAAAGCACATAACAAAACCACTAAAACTAAAACAATATGAAAATAAAAGCTAATTCAAAACATTAATAAATGCTATAACAGTAAATACATAATACGAAAATAACTCTGTTCAGTGCCTGTGATGTAGTTGTTTTTAATTTCATCCATTAAATTAGGTCAAATTTGACTAATAGCATGATGCAAATATCTCAAGATAAATTAATTGCTGGATTAGATTAAAAAAAAAAAAAATTTGCATTCTTCACAGCTTCATAAACAATAATTACAAGTTTGTCCAATTACTGTGAAACAAAGTACCCTTCATTCATCGATGATGTAATGCTTTCCAACAATTTGGAGCTTGAGTGGAAATGAGCTGTTCATATATTTTAAAGCAGTAACAGGATTCAAGTCAATGGAATTCACGCTCAATCAAGTAGAGGAACACGGGCAATAGCGGCCCATTAATCATTTTCACCAATACCATTTTTTACACCGTAATCCATATCTTGTGAACCTGTAGTAATTCATAATTAAACAGTTACTATTATTTTGTCTAACCCTAACCCGTGTAAAAAAGCCAGCAGAGGCTGCCAAGGTCCCAGGTAATGCATTACAGAGTGGCACGGAGGATGCTTAGTGAAACTTCAGAAGTCATCCAGGCAGTTTAATGGCCTTTTCTGAATGACTCAGCATGTTACGTCCAGTGATATGGCACTCTCTTATATTCCACAGCAATGTGTCCCTCTCTTTTATGGTCTCACATACTCCCAGAGTTCTCTTTGAGTGGTGCTTGGGTTTTATTCGAAGATCCAGACAGCTTTCTGTGCTGTGTATGTTGACCACAGAATAGTTAGTTGTAGAATGCAAGTAAAAAACTATTTGAATGTTAACACACCATAGATCAAACTGTTTATAAAATATGTTCCTAAGCAATGAGACTCCTAGGCTGGAGTTAAAAGTCAGTCTTCCGAGCTAGAATGGAAATAGACAAATGACATGTCAAAGCAGAATAGTGCACATGATATGCAATGCCATTGCGGTTACAGAGACCTCTGCTGATTTCAGTTGCTCGTCTCTGCCACAGACAGGAGGAGAACTTAGATAACTTCAATGTAATTCTTTAAAAATCCTATCATAGAACCACAGTAGACAAATTGCACTATTCTCATGAAGTGCAAATGATATATACCAAATGGTGAAAAGCAATAAAACTGTTGATTACAAGTGCAAACATTACATTTTAAATGTAATATGTAATTGAGGTATCAGTACACTCTCAAACATACTTTATATTTGTAATTATAACTGAATATACACACTTCAAATTTAATGTATATTAATCAACAACTACATAGTTTTCAACAATTTTGAAGTGTGTATATTCAGTTATAATTACAAATATACACACTTCAAAATTGTTGAAAACTATGTAGTTGTTGATTAATATACATTAAATTTGAAGTGTGTATATTCAGTTATATACACACTTCAAATTTAATGTATATTAATCAACAACTACATAGTTTTCAACAATTTTGAAGTCCTTTAGAATGTTCCTTAGGATTGTAGTTAATTTCCTCATTAACAACATTAAGTATTTTTGTCTGATTGGTTGATTGATTGATTGATTGATTGATTGATTGATTGATTGATTGATTGATTGATTGATTGATTGATTGATTGATTTTGCTTTTGTGATTCACCTCAGAGGCTGGTTGGTTTGGTTGATGGTGTAGAAATGTTTTTATTTATTGAACTACTTAAATCCTGTTGAAACAAAATGAAAAATCATTCTGGAACCAAGGCTTAAAAAATGGACGTGCACTGTTGCACTGTCGCGCTCTTTTGTCTGTTTGTTGACTCTAGAGTGTGCATTCGCATCTGATTTGAGCTAAAGAAGCAAAATGTGTGATAACATTGTTGTCAAATTTTCTTGCTAAAACATATTATGGAAACATGATGTTGACCAAAAACTGGAGATTTCAGTTTTCCTCAAATAGATAGGAGAGAACATATTATACCAGGAAGGCCGTCGTGTGAACCATCTCGCCCACACTGACTTCTGGCCAATTGTCTTTCTGAATGACAAGAAAGAGAGAGTAAACGAGATACAAAACCTTTTGACAGATAAATCCTACAGTCGTCTTCTCCCCAGAGGGTGGCATAGGGTTGGATGGGCAGAGCTCTACCTTTGGCCGGGTGCAGAGCAAAGGTGCCTTGAGCTCCTCATCTAGAGCTTAGCTGAGCTCTCAAAGCAGCCATGTATTTTGACCCTTTTGCCCACATGCTATTACCAGCTTGCTGAAGTAGAAAAAGAGTGAGAAAGAAAGAGAGCTGGTCAACTGGAGGGAGCTCTGCAAGACACTGTGGTAATGGTAAAGCGCTGATAATATTTAGCTGGAGCTATGAAAAGGCCTCTTTGCTGCACTAATACAGAATGATGGCCTCTCCGCTGAGTCTCTGCAGAACTCAGCAGTCATTATTCATGTAGATGATTTAGATGACACAGTATGGCACAGTTTGCGAGTCTTTTCAAATCAGCCAATTTATAAATGAATGGCTTATGAAGAGTAAGAGTTTTAATCTCACGGTGGAGTGACATGCTTTCACAAATACATATCACAATAATTACCTCAATCAGAGGTGGCTTTGTGCAGCTCAGCAGCAAAACTTGGTTAGAGACAACTTGGGGTTAGATCAACGTGAGTGAAATTATGATTTAAAAGCAATAGCAGGACTCAAGCCAATCACACTCAAGTAGAGGTTTGATGTGGGCAAGTGTAGGGCCTTTTACATTATAAGCGGTAAGCTTTAGTGTACGCATTTAATTTTTTTTTTACAGGGAATATTACACTACCTTTCAAAATGTTTTTTTTTCCTTAATTCTTTTATTCAGCAAGGACACATTAAATTGATTGAAAGTGAGAGTAAAAATATTACTAGTTTTGTATTTCAATTTCAGTTTACATTTCAAATAAATGCTGTTCTTTTGAGTTTTCTACTCATCAAAGAATCCTGAAAAAATATACATATGACAGTTTCCACAAAATATTAAGAAGCATAACTGTTTTCAACATTGATCATAGTAAAGTTTCTTGAGCAGCAAATAAGCGTATTAGAATGATTTCAAAAGGATCATGTGACACTGACAACTAAAGCAATGGCTGCTGAAAATTCAGCTTTGCCATCAATAAATTGCACTTTAAAATAAATAAAAATAGAAAACAGTTAATTTAAACTGTAACAATAGTGCACAGTATTACTGTTTTACTGTAGTTTTGATCAAATAGCATGAACTTTTAACATTAACATTAACAAAAATAAATAAATCTTACCAACCCCAAACTTTTCAAGGATATTATACATGTTGCTTTTGCAGCAAACTCAGAACAGACCCATACAGTTCTCATCTGTGTTAAAGGGGAAGTGTGTCATTTCTGTTTCTATAGTGGCACCAAAAGAATCGAAAAAAATACTGAAATCGCAAAAGAACACTCCTCTCATCTTCCATTGATTGACAGAAACACCGTTAGTTGAGCCTACAATTTTCAGGGAATTTTCTTAAAAATGGTTTACTTATAATTTCTTATAGCTACTGTATATTAATCTGGGATATGAAAAATCCCTGTATTTTAACATAGAATAAATTGCACACTTTACCTTTAAAACATATTTACTATTAAAAATGGTAAAGACCATTTAAAAGCTTAAAAATTCATTTAAAAAGTAATGTGAACTGAATTTTATGTTTTTTTTTGTTTTTTTTTTGGTTCTTCAAAATGTTGACTTCTTATGTTTTGGGTCTCAGAGCCCCCATGTATTCTTACGATCTGATGTTGTAGGGGTCAAATAAAGCTGTTAAGTAGTCCTAAAACCAGGAAGACAATTAGTATTTAGCTTTAGCGTGGGTTTTTAGAATGGCAGTTTTGGATTTATGAGATTTATTAGTTAGACCCACTTGAAGAGTTGTTTTGTTCTCCAACATAAATTATAGAGTAAAATGTCAAGCATGAATCATAAAGACATGCAATGACCAGAATGTTGTGAGAATGTGCGCTTGACAAATCAGACAACTGTTGTAGAACTTTTGTGGTGACCAAGAACATAACCAGTCAATGTTAAATGATGTATGTATGAAAGTTAGCCTATGATGACCTAGAGCAGGGATAACCCATGTATGACACTGTGCTCTATGTGCTTTTTACTAGCGTAACTAATGTGACAATCCATCTCTCTGCTCCCAGACAGGAAGACTACAGAGAATGTTGACAATCTTTTTTTTTTTCCTGGTCTGTGTGTCTGAGTGTGTTATTTCGTCCATAGAGAGGAAGTGACAGTTTTGCCCTGAGCATCGCCTTTGTCTTCCTGGGGTTATGGACACTTTGAAGTCCTTGTCTAGAAGAGACCTCGTCCTGACCAGTACAAACCCTGCACAGATCCAATGACAGATGGGCTTCATAAAGGCTGTTGAAAAGCCCCCCCGTAGTGCTGATCAGGCACTTAGTGCTGCTTCCTCTGTCGGCTGCCTGTACCTTTGAGGCCCTGTCATTCAGCTGGAATGACACTAGCATGGGAATCTTAAATAAGTAATTCCTTTTCCGCCCCTTTTTTCTTCTCTCTTTTTTTCAGGATGACAAGTCAAGCTAGGTGCGCAAGACTCTGTCATTGATCTTAAGTCATGCTTATCACAGTTGAGGAAGCTATTTTGGAACTACTCCTAATTTAAAGTAGTTAATCTGCGGTCAATCTGCCTTTTTAAAAATTGTATCCACACAAGCTGCTAAAATAGATAACTACATTTAAGCTAAATGTCAAGTTAAGTCATTGGCCAACAGTGATGCTTACACAACTGTGAATTAAGTGTGATGAAACTTCAGACTGAACGGTATGACTTTTACCAGACAACACAAAAAAAAAAAAAACAGGGCAAATTCCCACACCCAGAAACATAAACGCAAACAAATACACTTGTAGCATGCCATTTTTTGTGAAATGCCAAGAGACAAAAAGGCAAGAGGTCACCAATTTGACAGGACAAAGAAGCCCCAAAAAATGTATTGGTTGCGATCATCCACCCATGTACAACATCTTTAAGGTTTGTTGTTTTTTCATTAAGTTTTGTGCTCCCTCCTTTATTCCTGACATGTTTATGGTGCTCCTCAATTAGCCGCGGCGAGTTTCACTCCTGTCTGTCCAGACTATGAGTGTGTTACCAGGCAACCAAAGAGTGCAAAGGGTTAACAAAGGCTGATTCTGTACAGGCCACATGAGTGGGCAGCCTCGCCATGTGGAACAGGGAAAGGGTTGCGACTGTCAACTACTGAACCACGCTGGCCCCTGAGATCAAAGCCACAGTGTTACACGGAAGGACAGGGCTGGGTTTAGAGGCTGTGCGAGCGTGGAAGGAGAGGTTGGGGGGTTGAAGGATGGCTGGGTGGAAAAGGGGGAAGGGTTCAGATTTGAAGTTACAGAGACAGAGAGCTCAGGAGGGTAGCATGTCTGACTTTTTGGGGAGTGTCAGAAGTTTGAGGCTAGCTAACCCCAGAGGACAGACAACTCCAGTGTCTCAGGAGGAAGGCACACACTGGTGTCTGGACGGCACCCTGCTGTTCCTTTGTAGGAAACTCAAAGAATAACCCCTCCTGACATCGCTACTATATTCTAATGCTAATGCGCTCAGGTATGACTTCACAACTATGGCCTGAAAGTGTAGTAGGAATTTTGCTAACTGCCAAAAATGTGTTGGAAACAGATTGTATACATAGCCAACAGATATTTGCCATTGATTATTGCCATTGGTTATGTAGCATGTATAAACAATGTCAATGTTGTGTCACAGTTTACAGCACTGCTTTATGTTTGGAGTTAATAAAGGTTAATACATTGATGTTTGGTTAACTTTTTGCCATTCGCTATGAGAATATACTTTATAATCTCCTATAAACTATCTTTTATTACTATTATAAAGCAGATTGGAATAAACTGCTTGACTGTATGATATAATGAAATATTGTGATAATCAAGACGTGAAACAAGTAAAAGCAATCATCTTCTACATCAACAATATGAATGGTGTGTTTATTTTTATTATTTTCTGCAGTTTGAAGTGTTGTAATTAGCCTGATATTTTCTTTTCCTTGAGTCATTGCATAATTAGTACCACATGCTCTTTCTGAAACAAAAACAGGACCAGGAATAGACACACTGCCTCCAAATGTTCTGAAACGTGTGTGGGGCGAAGTAGAAGAATTAAAATGTTGTAAGTAAAAGATGATTGTGTGACAGCGGCTGCGCAAGAATCTCTTATACAGTATACTGATTTTCCATCACAGTATTTTAACAGTCACATCAAGTGACATACTTTCTGTTAGCTGTTTAGAATTGGAACTAAGTGATGAAGTTGTTTCTTTCAGTGAATCAGTTAAATGAGTTTGAACAACAATCTGAATCAATTTGCCATTCAGTCTGAATCATTTGGAGAGCTCACTCGTGCACTGAATTGTTTTGAGGGGGGGGAAAAAACCTTAAAGTACATTATTATTTATTTATTTTAACAGATCCACCTTATTTGTAGATTAAGAGTGGGTGTGCCCATTTTAACTGGCAAGGCTACCAGTTCCAGCCGCTTCCTGTTATTTTAGCTGTACAAAAACAGTCTGTTATGGCTGCTTCATGCTTCAGACTGTAATTTGTTATCATATTATTTTAATGTATTATTATAATTATAAGCACACTGCTTTAGTTGTGCAGATAATATTGCCATTAACTGAATGTTGCTGTTGTTTATAGTTATTTAACTATAGCGGCTAATGAATCTGAATGAGTCTTGCACATTCACGTGAAATATTTAAAGAGTAAACATAATGGTATATATCAACATAGTACAGTATTACCATCTGAATCTATCAATATACCAAAGTACTGCTACAATAGACTGCTTTTGTAAAGGTAATTCTGTATAGCAATCGTTTTTCTCAAAAATGTTTTTTTCTGACCAGTGTTTGCTGGGTTAATGCTAAGAATGCTAATGTTTAGTTATGCAAGAAATTGAACTAGTCAATTATCTGTAGATCATAGAACTCATTAAGATACATAATAGTAAAGAAAATGGGAGGGAAAGCACTTTTATGCTTATTGGGGGGCCTGTACTTCGTTATTGGTGGCTAGAAACTCCACTGGTGTACGATTGTGTGGTTGTAGCTTTGTGATTTCACCAGCTGGAAAAAGTCCATTAAATCAAGTTTCTTACTTGACTCTGTCATAAATGAAGAAATCGTCTCCTGCTGATAGATCACTAATCATTTCACTCACTCTTTCTGCCACTTGGATTCCAAACTATTACTGACCATTTCTAAAGCAGATAAAAATTAGGCTCCCTTTTATCTGGATTGCTGGTCTTTTGATTGAGTATAAGACACACTGTGACTTATTGTACAACATATTTCTGAGTATGAAAGTATATATTCATATGTCCTATTTGTTCAATGGTGCTAGCAATGACAAGGTTTGATTCTGGATTAACGTACTGTATAACTTGCTTGAATTAAATGTACTGTAAGTTTAGATGGAAGGCATAAATACACACAAAAGTTCCGCATTTCTAACTAGGTTTTTATATATATAGATATATATATATTATATTAATATAATATATAATATAATAGATAGATATATAAGATGACATCGTGTGGTGTGATAAGTGGAAGAAACACAAAGTTTTGAATGAATCATAGCCATATGTGGACATCTGTAGCCCTCTGTTTTTCTGTTCATTGAGTGCATGTGATAAACGGTCTCATTCCCAGGTGTTCAAATGGTAAATCTATAGGGACCACGAACGTGTGTCTGTATGCATCTGTCTACACATTTGTGCAGTTTTCTGATACTTCAAAGTCAAGCAACACACCCCCAGCTCTGCCCTGTTGTGGCTCACTAATGATTAGTACATGAGTGTTTCTATTCACATGCAGACAACCTCAACAGAGAAAATTACACAGCATTGCAAACTATTGCACTATAGCCCTGTTTCAAACGTGCATACTGTAGACAGGAAATGACACTGTGTGGTAATAGCAGGACAGACATGACAGCTTGTTGTCATTATTTTCATCTCTCTCTTCAGCCCCTACTGCAGATCGGCGCCCTCCACACAGCAAGATGGACTCCCAGTAAAAGCTAATGTATGTCTTCACTCGGTCCTCTCTCACTTTGTTTCCATAAACATCACTCTCAGCCTAATTTCCAGCCACCTATTTTATGTCCCCCGCGTGGTCCGCAGCCTTCACCCTCCATGATCTCCAGCTGCTACAATGGTCATTCTAGCTCAAAGGACTTGTCAACAACTGGGAAAACTGAAAGCCCTTTTGTTGTGAGTTTGTCTGGATTATCTAAAGTGTCCTCAAACCACTCAGTGAAGAACAGGGGTGGGCTGTCTATCAGCCCTGTGCTGTTTAGAGTGTGACTTTTAGCATTAGTTTGAATTGTTTGGTTTAATAATTGACCACAGCAGTGATTTCTCTGAAAAACATGTTTTTTTTGTTTTTTTGAAGAAAATGAAAAACATTTGATGCTGTTAATGGTTTCTGCAATTAACAGTTTGAGAGGATTGTCAGATGGTTTCAGATTTATTGCTTAGGCATATTATATTACATTTGTTATTATTTTAAATTACTGTATTTTTGGCTTGTTTTTTAATTAGCTGTATATTTTTTGATTTATTTTGTTTTTGGCTTTATTTATGTGTATATTTTCTCTCTGTTTATTTATTTTTTTGCCATTATTCTTATTTAACGTTTATATTCTTTCCTGTATTTTCTTTTCTTTTTTTTTATTTTATTTTTTATTTTTTATTTTTTTTGCTTTTTATTTGTATCTCATTTTTATTTTCTATTTTCTTCTTTTTTTTTTAGCATTTTCACTTTTTATTGTTTTTCCTTTTGTTTTGTTAGTTTTAGTTTTATTTTGTTTTGCCATTTGTCTAATTTTATTTTATTTAGTGTTTTACTGTTTTATGTTGTTTCACATTTTAGATTTTGCTTTTTAATTTAATTAATTAAATGTATTTTTTCAAATGAGTCTTTGATTCAAGTGACATTAAAATCATGCTTTTGAAGTAGCATGTGGTAAATTTTCTGCCAAGCATTCCCACAATACGTTACGTGAACGGCAAATAGAGTAGGCCTACACCAAGGATAAGTTGTGAAAAAGACAAATATTTATGGTGTGGTGAAATGGAGTGTTATGGTGCTAATGTGGTGCTCTTCGCTTAATATTGAAGTGTTTTGAAGTCATAAGCTGTCTTTTTGGCAACAAAACTGAGTAAAGCAGAGTCTTTAGGGGTGACTCCTTGCTGACATTAATAGCAGTGTTCTGCTCAGAGAAATGTGTGTCCCCCGAAGGCCTGTGTATTTACTCCCTGGGGGTCACTCTGAGCCTCCAGAGTACAAATGAGGGGGAGGTAGAAGGGGATAGATGGAGAAAAGCAGGACTAGATTAAGACCGTATACAGCTACAAGGCAGCGCTGAATATATCTGTAGTAGTGTGAAGCAGGAAAGGCTCGATTCACCTTGTTTTGCACCAGAAGGCATTCCTATACTCCATCTATTATACATCAAACTCTCTTAGACCTAAATAAAATCCTTCCTGAATGCACAGAAGTACAGAAAGACAAAAGCCACAGCATGCACGGCAGATCAAGCTTTTGTAAGCGCTTCTAGAGAGCTCATTTCAGGCTGCAAAATAACAGTAATACTAGCATTTTCATTTAAGGCAGGCAGAGAATGCCCAGTCCCCAGTACAAATAATGCAAATGTGTAATCTGTACACCTTCACTACTGTATCAGAGTTCACAAAGGTATAATTGTTCTGTTGAGATTTAATGAAGTGCAAATGCTCTTGGCATTTCAGATACTGGGAGGTTTAACTCTCATCCACAAATCCCTGGATAACATTGTTTTAAACCTTGTTAATAGACTTAGTATCTGGAGTGCACAAAGTGATAGCACAATGAATAAAAATGAGAGACTTTGAGAGCAGTGTAATTTTCAAAAAATTAATGGAAACCACTGCCATTTGGTAAATTGCATTTTTTTAATGGGTGAAACGGTATTTACATCTTCACAAATGCTGTTATGGTCTATACGATTATTTGCATGTAG
The DNA here is from genome assembly GCA_018155175.1 of Sinocyclocheilus anophthalmus. Lineage (NCBI taxonomy): Eukaryota > Metazoa > Chordata > Actinopteri > Cypriniformes > Cyprinidae > Sinocyclocheilus > Sinocyclocheilus anophthalmus. The sequence continues at coordinate 149,737 of JADLZN010009179.1, read as the reverse complement.
GGAAATGATTACAAAAATAAATCTGCATTGGGAAATGAGATGCACTGAACTGTCAGCCTGTTTCCTGGCTTTTGTATGTTTTTGTAACAGTGCTTCAGTTTGGGCGAGGCGGCTGAATCCCTGTATCTGTGGGCATATGGAGGCATTGTGCTTTACGCCCCTTGGGCTGACTGGTTTAGGGCTGTGGGCAGGCCTGTGGTGTCAGATATCCACAATGAACTGGAAGCGTAACCTTTATCTGCAGGTTTCATCATTGTTTCATTATCAAAATGATGATGACTCACCAGCATAGAACTCTACTTCTGATGCCATCTCCATTTTTTGAGTGACATTTCAGTGTTTGCCTGTCCTCCACACGGCTCCCAGCTATGAATGATGTTATTCTTATTTATAAAGGTGAAACCACCATATCTGCCAGGAGATGCACTAAATAGCATTGCAGGTTGTAAAAACTGGGTCTGCTTGGTGTTTTATAGTTCACACAAAAATTTTAATTCTGATATATTCTGAATGTTACTCACAACATTCTTATGTTTTTTTTTCACTCAAATTAATAATAATAATATAGTATAATGTCATAGGATATATACAATATAAAAAGTAATATAGTAATAGAATCTTCTCATTGAATAATTCATAGTAATCATTGGCTGTTGAGCTTGAAATACACAGTTCAAAGGTTTGGGGTTGGTAATTTTTTTATGTTTCTTAACTACTTTATTTATCAAAAATAAGTATCAAGGTAATACTGTGACAAAATTAGGTTTTTGTGATGGCAAAGCTGGATTTTCAGCAGCTGTTACTCCAGTCTTCCGTGTAACATGATCCTTTAGAAATGATTTAATTTGCTGATTTGGTGTTCAAGAAACTTTTCATATTATATATGTTGAGAACAGTTGTGCTGCTTAACATTATATATATTTTTGTTAATGATTTATGAATGAAGTATTATAAAGTGTTACCACCATCCAGGCCTTATGACGGCCATTTATTCTTTGTGTAGAAACAGCACATTTTTTCCAATGATCTTCATTACCTCTGCAGCAGCACTCTGATCAAACATGACACATGGTCCAGGTTTGAAATCATGATGTTTGGCTACAAGAAACAAAGTATTTCAGGGTTTGTTGACACCCTTCTCCATATGGGCCATGCTTGATTTGATCAAACAAACATCAGTGGAGGTGAAGATTACTTAAAAGTCGGTATGTTCCTCACAAAATTGCATAACGTTACTTCAGAGAGACCTGGGATATGCACATACATTATACAGACAACTTGTATAATGAGAGCTTTTTTTTAAATATCGGGAACTTGACAGCCCCTAATCAAGTTAGAATACATGGTTGAAACAACAAGGGTAAATAATGTACATAATGAAAGTATTTTTATTTTTTGGTGTACCTTTGAGAACGTGACTAGCACACTAGCTATTCCTATAAGAATGTGACTAGCGTGGGTTGATTTCCAAAGGGTACTTCGTGACTCTACTTTGTTTTCATGCGAAGTTATGATGGTGCCTCCGATACTACCTTTGTGTGATTCAAAAGCATTTATCTGACTCCCACAGGTTCATTTGCAGGTTGCCTTAAGTGCATGTGGTACTGCTCATAGCAAAAATATTTTATTCCTATTAAAATGACCAATGCATTGAGTCGCTCAGGGCCATATTAATGTAATTTTAATATCCCTCTTTTTCAGAATTAAGGCCTAAATTTAAAACTAATTAGATATGCCTTTCTCTTCATTCCCAGAGGAACAGTTCTATGCTTGTGGAAAATTACAACCTCCGCGAGCTTCCCTGTTGGATGCCATTGTCATATTCTCTCTGCAGAGACTAGGATCCAATAGGGGGTCTTTCTCCCTCCAGACGCCGACTTTCCGGTGGCTGATTGACGAGAAAGGAATGGATGACTTGACTCAATGCAGCGTAACCAGGGTAATCTTCCAGGTGATGATCCTATTGGGGGAAAGGGGGACATAGAAAAACTGTATTCTGTTTTTGCATTGATGCTTGCAGACCCTCCATGAAATGTGCCTTTTTTTCTCTTCTCCTGGTTGTTAAGTTCAGTGCTTTGGAGGGATGCTGGCTGGAGGACGGCCCTGAAAGATCTAGAGAAGCTGACGAGTGAAATCCATTGGGGCCTCTGTGATGTTATTCAAAACTCCTCGCAGTGTTCCTTTTGAACTTGTGCTTCTGAAAAGTTGCAGGAGCAGCAGGTCCAGCCAAAGCCGACGCACACCTACGGTTTTAATCATGTGACACGTGAGTGGACTTGTTTGGTTGTTTTGCTCTTTTTTTTGAGTGGTTGTTTTCTTAGCGTTTTTTATCTTAATGTGTCCGGTTCAAGCTTCCTCAATTTTTATATCTGATGTGTGGGACTGAAAACATATTCGCAGTGCATCCGGTATGACATGATTAAAGAGACTCTAAAGTTTTATGCTCTTTGAAGAGTGGCTTTGAATGCTGAGACTCCTGAGGCCCCTGTGGAGCGGTATTATTCACTGGTTGCTGCAATAATTGGATTTCACAGAGTATTATTTTTGCATTAGATTTATAATTCAGTCGCGATAACAAACACGTGGGGAATTTGATCTTATTTACTTCCAAATATGTGGCTTTTATGTATTTTTGTAAAAATAGTGTGTGTCAGTATACAAATAATACATTTCAAACAATGAGGAATAACAGAGCAACATCTCTTTTACCCATTTATGGCAGATCTGACACTGCATCAAAAGTGTCAAAGCCGCATCTGATGCTCAGCCCATAAAAGAGATGACTTTGAACTGTCAGCACATCCTTGCTTCCTGTGTTACATGCTTGAACTCCCCAGGTATGGTTCATTCTTTGACACCATTTTACTCCTGCCTCATATCCTTCCTCTCGTTCGGCGTGTTCATTCACCTGATGAAGAGGCCGAAGAGTTCAAAAAGATTTGAGAGACTTTCAGTGGCGAATCAACGTCAAAGTCAGCATCAAGGTTTGACACGACTGAGTGCCACAGTAGCATTGCAGAGGTAAACAATTAAGTGTAAACCTGTGGAGACGGGCCTATAATGAGTTCTGAGGTTGTTAAACAATGGTATGTTTCTTTAGAAGCCAGATAATGTGTGATTTTTTATTTCCTACAACAATCATTTTTAAGTTTAATTGTTGAATTCTTCCTGACAGTCTTTAAGCTATTAGCAAGGTTCGCCAATCGAAGAAATTGGTCCCACGTAAATGGGAAATGCAGCAAATGAACTGAACAGTGGCTGTTACATCATTCACAATGCTTTATGGTATTGGACAGAGTTAGTTTCACTGCTAATTTCTTAGCTTGTTGGCTTCTTTTAGAAAATGTGAGGTAAACGTGGAGTAGAAAATAAAATGACCTGGTAATGTCTGATGTGATTATTTATTTATATCTATATATATATATATATATATATATAATATGTGGTGTGTGTGGTGTGTGTGTGTGTGTGTGTGTGTGTGGTGTGTGTGTGTTGTGTGTGTGTGTTCATAAGTGACATGTAAATTTAAGCAGTTTTTAAAACACTAAAAAAGCCTTACAATTAATAAATGGTTTCAGTAACTTCTCAACTTGAGAATTTGAGGATTTATTATTATTATTATCTGCTCTGCACATCAAGCAAGTGACGCTGCAACACTAGAATGGCTCCATTATAATAAAAGCTGTCCACATTCCATTATAATCGACACGCTCTCTTGCAGTGTGGATATTTGTTCATTGAAATTTAATTATTGTGTTACTCACTAATAATGAGTTTTCAAAAGGATTTTATGTAAAATAATAATAATAATAATTTGGAATGTGGTGATGGGTCACTGATATCCTCTTTACGGACTACCTTACATTACAGTTTTTCTGAATTGCTAAAACACTAAACCCCGATCTCTGAACCAAATTATAGCTTATATAGCTATAACTAGCTTAAAAACCAATTTCGAATAAAGCAATCTTTCCTGCTAAACTTAACCACGTTTCAGACGTTTGGCTCCATTGCAAATCTCATGCCCCCTTTTTTAAAAACCCATTCTCATTCACTTAAACACTTATCGCACTGTGATGCATTTGTGCTGCAAAATGCTAAACACAAGTGGGCAAAAGTTAGACACAACTAAAGCACAGTTGTCATCGCTTACAACTATTCAAAATTGTTCACACTTGTTTCTGATTATGTGATCAAACCAACTGTACGTAATATGAGCCAGTTCAGAGTGCACAAGTGGCACAGGTGACTGAATGATGATACGAACAATAGATGGAAACAATCTGAGAAGGAGAGGAGGAAGAGTACATGTAAGAAGTGGAGGATAAGGAGGAAGAGGATGAGGAGAGACAGAGTAAGGTTTAGAGAGTGTTATCAAGGCTGGATCTGTCAAACCAGAGGGGTTTTTTTCTCTTTGTCTAGCAAAAAAGACAACATTACTTGTGATGTGGACAAAGTCTTCAGGCACAAAGACATGATGCTGAGACAGAATAAATCTCTCATTGACCTTGATTTTACAATTGCACAACTTACAGCATTTGAGTGTACTACAATATACTATTCATTTAGAGTTTTATTTGACCTTTTTGGCCTTTGCAGTTGGACTGCAGTATTTTTGCAGTATCCAAGTGCTGAATATGTACAAACATTCAGTACTATTCAATATTCAGCATAATACTATTCTTGCAGTACATACAGTTGGCCTATACACTAAAACTTTACTCGGTTGCAATTACTATACTTTTTTTACATAATTGCAAAATTGTTTACTCAATACAATATACTTTTTTCTGTAATGTTCTGGATCCTGTGTTCTCCATTTTTCTCGGTAGTGTCTAATGAATGCTCTGTATGTTTATTTTATTACTCGTGTGTTTGTGTGTGTGTGTGTGTGTGTGTGTTTGTGTGTTGTGTGTGTGTGTGTGTGTGTGTGTTGTGTTGTGTTGTGTTGTGGATCTGAGAGCACCGGTTGGTTTTGAGTGCAAGTGAAATGGTTTTGCAGTGATTGGTTGATTTTGATGAAGAGTCAGAGGTTTTGTGAGTTTAGTTTGAGTATTTGGATTTGTGTTTTAAGGTTTTGAGAAAATGAGTGATGTTTCAAGAAATGTGTTTTTAGCAATTCAGAAAAACTGTAATTTCAATATTTTGTAATAGCCCATAGTTTCATAATGTAACACTGTTGTTGATTTGATTACAACATACACACACACAAACAAATGCATAAAAAGTAGAAAAAAATGCTTAATATATTTAGTAATTAATTCATTCACAAAATACATTAAGTACACAATCTAGTACTTTTTCCTTTTTCTCAATTCAAATTTCGTTATTCATCTCAAAGCTGGTTAGTTTAGTTCAATTTTTTTTTTTTTGAAATGCTCTGAAGAAAAACTTCTGCAATCAAGGTCACTGGAAAAGTTGTGATTTCAGCAAATTTATTTCAGCAAAATATGAATTTGAACAGAATATGTGTTGATACAGCATTTAAGATAAAAAAATATATTGATATTGATATTAAATATATTGAATTAAATATATTGAACCATAATACAAAGTATTAGTTCCAGTATCATAAGAACAATACAGCTTAACATTTTGATGAATTATTATTAAGATTTAATAAGAGGAATAATTGAAGAACACCATATTATTATCTTACCATTGGGCTATAAGCCTGCACAGATGCTTTGCCAAAGGCAGTCTCACAGTTTGACTGATTTTTTATGGTATCTCGACATAATTATATGCGTAGAATATGAATACCAGTCTTTTAAACTGCAGAACAAGAAAGAAAGAAAAGTACATACAAATCAGCTAGAGAAAATAAAAGGAATTTTTTTAATAATAATTTTATTTTGTTCCACACTATGTTGACACCCTAGAGTCCGTTAGATGTCCGTTAGAAAGTGTGATGTGTAGAGGTATCCAGTCATGTATTGCTAAGGTAGCATATTTTTTCTAGAGTATCCATGGTGAAAGTTTCTCCTCTCAGCAGGAGAAGCACTGGGAAGACTGCTGGGTGTTGTGGATAAGAGAAAAGTATTGATGTCGAGATGCCCTTGTTGAAGCAAGGCAGTTGTAAGCAGTTATCTTTGGTTTCTGAAGAAACCTCTCCTGCGCTTTCATTGTTCCCCATAGCCTTCATGTCTTATCAGGAAGATGAGAAAGTGAGGAGGACATAAACTTCCTCCCTTGTCTTTCTGGGAAAAATGAATGAGAGTGGGAAATGTGACTCATCAATTGATCAACAACTAACTTCTACACCTACTCTCCAGGTGGATATTTTGACAGGACTAATTAAAAAAAAAGTGTTTGTAATTATTATTTAAACATTTGCAGTGTTGCATAGTGGGAGGGAAATGCCATTTTTTTATTTATTCATGTAGCAGACACTTTTATCCAAAGCGACTTACAAATAAGTAACATTGCAAGCAATTTATCTATAAGAGCCAACAATATTTGCAGTACACAATGCCAAGTTTTGAGTATAAGCTAAATTAATACGCAAGCCAGAGCAGAAGTATAATGCAGAAATATAGAGTAAGATAGAAGAATATTTTTTTGTTGGTTATTAGGTGTCATTACAAAATGTTGTCTTTGTTTGTTGTTGTTTATGGTTTCTTCAAGTAATTGTGAATAAAAAAAAGATTGTTTGTTGTTTTAAATAAGTTATTTTTTACATAATGCAACAGTGCTACAGAATAATTTGATGTTTGTGAATTATAAAAGAATGATGATATTATAAAACAGTTTTGCCCCATCAGTAAAAAAACTGTGGCCTTAAAGTTATTTATTTAGTTAGTTAGTTAGTTTAGTTAGTTAGTTTATATAATCATATATATATATATAGAGTTTTTTTTTTTTTATTTGTTTTTTTTTTTTTTTATATAATAAATAATGATATGTTTTTTTATACTGTTTTGGGCCAATTTTACACCTGTTCATCTTATTGGTTTAAAGCAAAACAATAAGTGGATTCCACACCTTTATTCTCTTTTGTGTCGTACTGGACCACAGGCCCATTTACATTGAAACACACCATAATAGCATTCAGTATTCAAAAATCATTACCTTATTTTATTTTATGGCAATTTCAGATGTTTAGACTGTTCTTTTCTGTTCTACGAGCACTTGCAAGAAAGTCACGCCTTGCCAGAATGCTTAGTTTCACACAAGTGTCTTAAATAGCTCAAGTCTGCTGGGGAGAGTGTCGGCATGCCCGGCATTATACCACCTTCCAGGTCAAATCTGGATGTTGGGCAGATCTGGGAGATGGGGGGTGTTTTTATGGGTTTAACATCTCCCAATTCCCCAGTAATTGTAGGGCAGGAGTTATCTGCCTCGGAAGCTTCAAGGTCAGACTCATTTAGCTGTTGGCTTTGAATGTCGACTCATAAGTGACCTGTTTCATTTGATTATTATTCACTTGTTTTGGTGTCTGTTGTTACTGGGAGAGCCGGTAATAAACATTCCGGTGCTATTACTAAGAGAAATAGATATGTCAGTCAATGTGTGGTAATAATAATCATACACTGGGCTGCTGATGGGAGTTTGCCAAGAGCGTTTGACCATTGCCCATCTGTTGAGTTGGTTTAATGAATCTCTTATGTTCATTTAGTGAAGGAATTGTGTTTCAGCACAAATAAAGAATATTAATGGATTGGAAACTAAACATAATGGGACTGAAAATAACAACATTATTTTCCAAATCATGAAACCTTCCAGGTCTTGTAGGTCATGATTTAGAAGTTACTGTCAAGGTCAGAAGAAACAGATGGAGATATGATGAAAAAGTTCCATAAGTCGAAAGAAAGAAAGAAAGAAAGAAAGAAAGAAAGAAAGAAAGAAAGAAAGAAAGAAAGAAAGAAAGAAAGAAAGAAAAGGAGGGAGGGAGAAATAAGAATGAAAGAAAGAAGTAAAGTATGAAATTAAGTGTGGGGAAAAAATGAGGTAAGAATGGAAAGAGGGAGGTAAGAATGAAAGGAGGGATGGGAAGAAAAGGAGTTAGGAATAGAAAGAAGGAGGAATGAAAAAGAAGAAAGATAACAGAAAAAAGAAAGAAAGAAAGAAAGAAAGAAAGAAAGAAAGAAAGAAAGAAAGAAATAAAGAAAAAAAAAAGAGAAAATAAAGAAAAAGAGAAAGAAAGAAAGATGGAGATGATAAATGGGAAGTAAAAGAAAGAATGAAAACATTTAATTAATTGTCAGTTTAAAGTCTAGGAGAAAGTTTTTCAAAAATCTCTGTTTTCGCTGAACAAAAAGACGAAAGTCCAAAATGTGGAGAAAAAGATGCATTTATCCAGATGAATGTGGGCGTAGCTTCTTCCTTCTAGAAAAAAAATTGTCCTCAATCTACACTGTTTAATCAAAGTTATTGTCCTACAAGAAAAACCACACCCGGACAATATATTAATGTCTGCTAGAAACAGAACAATCATGTCTGGGTTAGCGAGTCATTGCCTAATCCATCATTCCTGGCCGTCAGTAACCTGGCCGAAAACATTCAGTTTGAGAAGTCTCTTCAGAAACACCAACCACCATAATGCGTCAAATAAAGCTAAACACATGCTTTGCAGTTGTATTCAAAGTTTCGAAAGAGAAAGTGAGATGGTGTGTGCGAGGGAGAGAGTGAATCTCATATCACTGAAAAATGTATCGCACCAGCTAAAAGCAGATGGTGGGGCACCAATGCCTGAGCAGATCAACAGCACATCAAAGAGCGTGTGATCCTTCAGCAGATGCTCAGAACAGAGGCCACAGCCCTGACCTGCTGTGCCAGAGATAGCTCACGCAACGTGTTCAACCTATGGGATACAAGAGCTTTGGCTCGAGGTTAATCAGCATCACCCTAGCAACAGTTTGTCCCACTCTAAATACAAATGAGTCTGATGATCATCATGAGAACCACAAAGAAGGTGATGTGAATCGTGTAGGTAAGCGCTCCCACAATGGGCTTATGGCTCTCTGACAAGACATTTATTTCTCAAATCTTCTGTTTAGACTGGGAGTGATACACATGTCAAGGGGTGAAGGGAGTTGGAAGGGTCACAGTGAGCTTAGCTGTTATAGTTCATCCAAGTTTTAGGCCATGGCTCCACCGGTTTCGAACCCCATATACAGTTCCCCCAGCTCTTATCAATGAGGGATTGGGAGTGATTTACAGGCTCTGGGGGAGCTTGTCTGGTGGAGTTCATCTGACGGAGCTGGAGGCCTTGATGTGGAGTGGAGAGGGAATGTTTCTTCAGCTCGTTAAACATTTGTGGAGCAAGTTCTCTCCCTCTGCCAGTCCTCCTAAATCTGTCCACCTGCACGACAGAGCTGAAGTTACTCACTCAACGTACTCTGTCAAACTCAATTCCCTGAAGCTGCTGACTGTGTGTGTGCTATGGTGTGTTCGGTTTACAAAGGAAGTGTGTGCTATGTGCCTCCCTGTCTTCATTTTCCTCGCGCTTTTTAGTTGATGAAAGAAAAATGTTAGGGTATTGTTGTTGGTGGAAGTTCAGATTCTGTGTGGTCCTCTGTGAACCTTGGGGAAATTTCAAGGGAGCACTATCTTGTATTTTGAAGGTGTTTTCAGACTAAACTATTGTTAGGTGACAAAAGAATTTACAGCACAAAATGTACGGGACCAGTATAGTAAAATTCCTGAACAAATTACTCTTACGAGTGATTTTAAACAGCACAACCATTTTAGTCTGATTCCTGAATAATGACTATATAAGCTTGTTTTCAATCAGAAACATACAGTTTGATTCCTGAACAAATTATTCTTATGAATTGATTATTTTTGTCAAAAACATACAGCACGATCATAGTAGCCTGATTCATGAATGCATGACTTTATGAACTGGTTCTTTTTTGTGAATCAAATCCATACATCACAAGTGGTGTCACAATGTGAATTTTTAACTATACAATTATTATATAAAAAAAAACTACTTGGAGATCTAAAAGTTGCTATGACAACAGGTACACAAAAGCTTCTCATTACAAATCTAGTGAAATGGGGGGAGCAGATTAACAGGTTAAACTCACAGCACAAGCAGTGATGCAGTTTAATGTGAACCAATCCGCTCTGAGACATTAAAAACACTGGCGGATCATGAACTGCACACGTGTATACAGTGCAGCACTTCACCCTGAAGCACAGGGTGCAACAAGTAGCAAATAGTTCCCAAATAGCTGATTTTATTCACTTCTTCAGCAGATATAAATCCGAGAGATTGTATTGTTCCGCCATGTTTTAGGTTTGAGTTTCACATGCACTGAATGTTCATGCTCTGCACGTGCCCAGCCTTACTTAGACCATCACCTCATGAACTCAGTTACCTAGTAACAGCCTCACAGACCATCCAGGCAGAGGTCAGGGCACACACGTGGCACCAGTGACCCACACTGAAAGATTCATTGTCAGTACATTGTTAAAAATACACATGTTTGGTTTTTAACTATAGCTTCTGAATTATAGCTTAATAACCATAAACATTTTATTTGTGGTTGATTGTGAAATTGGGTAATTGCAACATCTCTAATCACATTCTTGTCCAATTCCTGAACAAATGACTATATGAGCCGGTACTTTTTAATAAATCGCACACAAATTTACTTGACTGTGAGACAGTAAATCAGTGTAGTTACTAACTTGTTGTTCATATGACAATTTGTAGTTAAAGATACACATGATGAGTTTTTTCAGTATTAAAAATATCTAATATTTATAAAATAATATATGTTATATTATTTAATATACAATTAATATACTATATAAATAATTGGATTGCGTTTATGCTACCTCTACAAAGAATGTATTAATTAATTTATTATTATTGCAATAAAACTAAGTAATTAACAGAATTGGTAATAGAACAGTTAAGGACTTAATGCTAACCTCGTAATATTAATGTGCTTTCTTCACTAAAACTCTTACAAGCTACTGTTAGTTTCAGTGTCCGAGAGAAACTGTAAAAATGTTGAACAGTGACAGCAATCTTTTTTTTTCCGGAGTGTGTGTTATTATATGTGTTAGCACTGTATATTTGGAAAGGATTTACATAATGATATGTCTACAGATGGAAAAGCAGTTATTGAAACACATTATATGCATTTTACCTATTGTATTTTTATCAATCAGTGTTACTTACAGAGTTGGAAGAGTTTGCAAATGTAGTTATATCAACAGTAGGTATCAAAATGTACCAAGTGGAAAAAGCCCATAAAAGGAGTGTGACTGACAGTTTATTACGTTATCATCAGTTGTATTGTTTTGTTTTTTCTATGTTTTGTTTATGTTTGTTCTTTTGTTTTTGGTTCACAAATTGCTCTTTCAGTGAACATGTACGATTCTGCTAACATGACAAATTGTTGCTCAAACTCGGAGAAGATAACACGGGAGGGATCCTTCCCCTTCCTGTCTCCTCTGAGTCGCTAAGCCAACCATATTTTAAGCTACAAAATTGGATGGAAATTCACAGAGGTATGTGCTGGTCATTAGATTAGCCTATATGATTTATTGACTGTCTGCACAATAACAACAGCACAAGCCCATTAAGGTTAAAGATTGATATGGGGCCTATATATTAAGTATCTGAAACAAAGAAACTATGAAAGTTAAGAGTTTAAGCTGTTGAAAAATAACTGGACCGACAAGCCCCTCTGGATCCTTAATAAATTGCTATCATTCCTTTGTCATTTATAAGATTAATCAAAGAATCTTCTTGTACCTTTATTTCATTTGCTATAACCAGTGGCGTAGCTTTGCTTTGAAAAGTGGTGGGAACACGGCGCAACTCGTTTTGCTAGTTTTTTATTCAATAACCTAATTTACTTGGGGACTGGGTTTAAAGTTGAACAAACTTAAGTTTTGCTTTTCAAAAATACATCGATGTACCAGGGGCGGTGCCAGAGAACTTTGAACGCAGGTAGATCATTGACAGAGGGAGCTGGGCAATTCAGGGCTCCAGACTCATTCTTCCCACTGGTCGCTCTTTTGCTAGACCACTTTTTTTGCTCTTTTGCTCTTAACTTTCTCAGTTGGCTGCACCAGTTTTTTTTTTTTATTTACAGCATGCTGTTAATTATGGAAGCCCGTTTCCGCCACTGAATAAAAAATATAATTCTGTAAGTCATAATAATATGGAAGCCCGTTTCCGCCACTGAATTAAAAAAAGAAAAAAAACTTTTATCTCACAATTCTGACTTTTTTCTCAGAATTGTGAGATATAAAATCAGAATTGCCAGATATGAAGTCACAATTGCGAGATAAAAATTCGCAATTCTGACTTTTTTTCTCGCACTTCTGACTTTTTTTTCTCTCACATCGCAACGCGAGTTTAAAGTCCAATTTGGGAGGGGTGGGGGGGGGGGGGGGGGGGGGGGGGGGGGGGTGGGGGGGGGGGGGGGGGGGGGGGGGCGGGGGGGGGGGGGGGGGGGGGGGGGGGGGGTGGGGGGGGGGGGGGGGGGTGGGGGGGGGGGGGGGGGGTGGGGGGGGGGGGGGTGGGGGGGGGGGGGGGGGGGGGGGGGGGGGGGGGGGGGGGGGGGGAGGGGGGTGGGGGGGGGGGGGGGGGGGGGGGGGGGGGGGGGGGGGGGGGGGAGGGGGGGGGGGAGACTGATATGTTCTCAGAATTGCCAGTTTATATCTCACAATTCTGACTTTATAACTCGCAATTGCGAGTTTATATCTCACAATTCTGACAAAAAAGTCAGAATTGCATGATATAAACTCGCAATTGCGAGAAAAAAGTCAGAATTGTAAGTTTATATCTCGCGGTTCTGACTTTTTTCTCGCAATTGCCAGTTTACATATCTCAGTTATGACTTTTTAACTCGAAATTTAGCTCGAAAAAACCTTCTCTGCTTTAAGAAGCGGTCTTTTACTTGACTTAAGCGTGAAAACCAATATTCGCGTAATTTTTGCTGAGCGCACCTCCTGCAATTAATAGTAAATATAACCAAAACAGGTCATTATAATTTTTATATGAAAAATAAAATAAATATAAGGAAAACTCGCCCACTCGATTTTGTAATATTCTTTAATTTTGTAGTCCATATGAAAAGGTGCATTTCTATTAAAGGAGATATAAAGTGGAGATGGCGAGTCAGCGTCGGCATTCGGCAACCTCGATCGTCTTTGCACCCGACACTGACTCAGAAAGCATTAGTTTATTAATAAATAATTAAAATGTCTTATTTTCCCCTGACACGTTCATAATCACTTTGTCGGTGCTTTGAGGCAATTGCTTTATGGTCGAGCTTGAGCGTGGAATAGGCTCTAGCCTAATACGTCTGCCTATAGCCTATATTGAAGTATGGCGCTTATAAATTATATATTTAATAATTAATATATTATTATATTAATCAATTTAATATAACGTGCGACTAGTTGACTAGAAAGATCTTTAGTAGTGGGCAGGCCTACTTAGCACAAGGAAGTGCTCCATTTTTAAAATAAAATGCTATTATTACGAAAAGTGTGACAGCTGCAAATCACATCGTTATTGCACTGCACGAGTTATGCATGCATAAGGAGTCAAAAAAAATGTATCACCCTAATTAGATTATGAAGAATGATTTGTTGATCTTGTTTTCCCTAATACATACCTTCCGCAATATATTTTTCAATTACTTTCAAAAAGTGGTAGGGACAATATCGACCCTGGCAAAAAGTGGTGGGGAAATGTCCCACCCGTCCCACCCGTCCCACCTGCAAATTACCCTATGGCTATAACCCGTAGCTGCTTTCGGTTGCTGTTATTTTTCCTGTTTCCGCTCTAATCCAGGCACTGGCGAATTGTTCTTTTTGATTTAAATAATCTGGAAACATATTCTTATCTGGATTATATTTCAATTCTCTTCAAATCCAGCACTCAAGGTTAGGCCTACTGTGGGTCTGTCTATGCCATCTGGGTGAACGTGTTCAAAATGCTGAGCCCAGCTCCGACTGCCAAAACAGGCAACAGATGGAGGGCGCAAACAACCAAGAGCCTGTGCGCTTTAGAGGAGGATTAAGGAAAATCTCTGCGCCTGCACTTGTATATTCTTACCATTTTGAGCAAAATCGTCATGTACACCTTCCATAGCCTACTGTATATGCTGCAGACCCCCCTGATTCCTGAGTTCCACCACCCACCAGGACTTTCCACATTCCCTGCCTTTAAGTCAGCCAGCCATTGACCAATGAGACAAAAGTCCCCTAATCCCTGAATCAGGCCCAGTTCCTTGTGAATGATTAAATTTCCCTCGCATTGTATCCAAACAAGCACTCAGCGCGTTCCAAGCCCCTGTGTCCTTGTTCTTTAGCGTCATCGTTCCCGGTTTCACCCCCTTTTTGACAGTGAAGAGATCCCTCAGGGGTGGCAGTATAGGAACAATTTGGAAACATGTCATTCCCTGCTCAACCTTGCAGCCAGGGAAAATATCCGCAGTAAAGTGGCCAAAGCGAGGCGATGTGACAATATATATATTTTGTTTTATGTTCCTCTGTGCCACTATTATTATACACTAATATTAAATTATAATAATGAACAGTATTTTTCATTAAGAAAGGGCAAAAGTTTGGGTATTATCTTAGAGTTTGCAATTGAAATGCCTGCTTTTGTCATACAGAGGACACTCACATATTCTCCTTGGACCTTTAGACTGTCTTCCCTAGAAGCAATTTCGCAGAGCAGAAGCACGTGGATTCAGGTTCACAAATAATTGGCCTTGGGCTGACCGGATCGCTGGATTACCTCCCATTACAGGAAATCGGCCTTGATGTATACTGTATAAATCACATGTGTCTTACAGATGCTCACTCACAAACCCTCAAGCATTGAAAAGTCAATGTCAAAGACAGTCCTGCCCACATTTTCATACATTACTGATAACCACCAAGGAAATTATGGTGAAATCTATTTTACAAGTATTGACTTCCAAGCTTCTTTATAATATCATTGTGATTTTTTGTGCCAAATGCAAAACCAGGTTCTATAAAGTATTTCCTTGTAATTACTAATAAGTAATCAATACGTGAAGGCAGCTGAAGTAAAGTGCAATCAATTGGGAGTAATTGACCACCTGTTTCAGTTTAACTGGGGTAATTTAAGATATAATTGTTGCCAACACCTATATAACCTTGTGACCCTTAAAAGTCTAGTAATTGACCAATTGATGAAAATAATCAATAGAAGACATGTGCTACCACTCAGAGCTAATAGTGCTATCATTTACTTTATAAGCATAGGACCATCTGGGATTGTGCAGTCCTTGACCGTGGAGATTTGGGCTGAGCATTTCCGACCTTTGACTTCTTGTAACATGATTCATTGGGTTCAGAGTGAACCTACCTACTAACTCTACAAAAAGCTTTTTCTTTTTTTAGTTTTTAATGAGCAATGGTGCACTGCTTCAAGTCAACCCACTGAAGTTGACTCAGTGATTGTTCTGCATTCTTGGTTGAATTAGTTAAACCTCACATCAGCATAATGTGCAGCTTCACTGTAATTTATAGCTTCGTTTGATCTTATATAAATAAAAGCAATAAGGTTTTACAGCATGCATCTGATTCTTATCCATAATGGATCCATTTTTAGGAATCATTGCACATCCTGAACAAAGTTTCAAGTGTACGCTTGCATGACCCATAATAATGTGTCTGAGCCATGCAATGCATGCTTTATGAATTCATCCTCATTTGTTCTTACTTAAGTGGATTGTCTTCATTGCGGTCTGCTGTTCAGAGGGGATTGTATAATAATAAATAAAAGTAGATCCTCTTGATTCATCTTTATTCTCTGTAATTTACTTCTCGACATCTCTGTGCAGTGATATTGGCACTTCTCTTTAAGCCTCCTGTGTTATTCCACATCACATTTATATCCCAATAACACACATACACCAGACTATATAACACCACATCAAACATTCATACTTTATAGTGTGTTTTTTCCTGCAGCTTTCAAGTCCAACAGACTTTAAAGTGCATCGAAAGGAACATGTTATTACTGCAATATATCTAATCATCTTGGCAAAGTACAATAAGCATCTCATAATTCATTGCAAAAAATAATGTAACTGTTATATTTGGTCATTCACAAAATATTTTAATTCCAAACATCTGTTGAGGAGTGTCAGCCTCAAGTAGTTAATATCAGTGTTGCATTAACACAAGATTTGTGGCAACCATTGTCCATTGTGGAGAGAACAGACACGAACAATATGTTGACATGTAGGAAATGATCTATTAAAATACATCAGTTCCATTTATATGATGAGAACCAGCTGTTGATCCAACTGTGACATTTGGCACTAAGATGATTCTACAAATTATGACCTAAATTCCACTTGGACCCAATTCTCTGATTGATGTTATTTGCACAGTATCCCTCTCAAACGTGTATATTGTCAGAGATAATGTGTATAAAACCTGCCATGCATTTAATAGTCAGATCAAAACTCTTTGGAGACGCTGCTGGTGATTCGTGCTGTGTTGAAGTGCCTCCTACAAACAGGGCACCCTATGGCCTATGGTATTTATGCCCCGAGCGCAGAACACCACGCTGGGCTGCTGTTGTCGAGGGTGGCCTGCTGGGGAGATGGTAATGACGCCCTTTACTCAAAGGGCCTTGGGAACTCCTGATCCCAGTTCTTTGAGACTTCTGTAGGCTTCTTGACCCCTGGTGGGCTTCATAGAACATTTCTACACTGCACATGCCCTCATTTCTGGCTGAAGATCATCTAACCCGTTAGTCTGCCTCTTTGAGCTTGTTAACAACACCCCATATCTCAACAACACTTTGGATTGTACATCAATAAATCATGAATACAGTATTCATATACAATATCACACCTGAATTATTACAGCATTAGCATGTTATCAGATGAGATCGGAATGTACTATTTTTCCCTTTAGATCTTTTAGCTTTATATTTCCTCCCAAGAATGCATCAGCGTCTGGCTTGCAGATGAGATAGGAAAATTAGTATTTATGATGAGTTACAGTGAAATCCGCAGCATGGGGTAAGAGGTTTATTTTTTCTTTAATATTAAGCTCTGAGAGACTATTACTACTGAAAATTCTGTAATATCACAGCACTGAGGCTTTTGTTTGGTTAAGATTGACTCCAATTTGTAATCAAACTAGGAGGTAAATAAGGTATTACATGTTGTTTAGTTTTGTTTCAGAGTTGAAAGAAGGTTAATGAGATGCAGAGTGAGGATTTATTTGTTATTAGTATTCAAAAAGACAGTTATGTGAATTTTAGTCTATGATTATTAACTTTTAAAGGTCTAAATATGTGTTAGTGTCAACAAAATTCACTTTTAACAGATATAAACAGATATTAACCTCATAAACCAAATATAGGCCAAAAATATTGATGACTCATCTTGAACCACCTTTGTATCCCTTTGTATAAGCAACACACACCCCAAAATTAATATTATTATGTTAATGTAAATTATAAAATAATTAATAATGACATATATTCAAATTATTAAACTGTGAAAGTTATGTATTTTAAAATTACTATTTTATTGTTTTACAGTTATCAATTTTCTATGTTGCCTTTCTTAATGTTAGAAACTATGGCTGTCAATACAATAAAATAACCATGATTAATCTCACAAATTTAAAAAGCAGAATAAAATGGTAATAATATAAAATGTATTCAAAATGGTTGTGATTAACATATTTAATTCATATTTTAAGTTAAGTTTGACAGCTCTAACAAATACGTTTTGAAAAAGAACAATTTTTTTTCTCTCTCTCTCTCTCTCTCTCAAATTTTCTGCAGACATCCCTCTGTGGACCCCCATGGAGCCCTGAACCCCTGCAATAGAAAATATGTCAGCCGGAAAGAAAACTGCACTTGTCAAGCGATATCATGGGGTCTTTAAAGTTGCATTTGTATATTAATGGTGTTCACAAATTCATGAATATAATTTAGCAAAGAATAGGGCAACAATACACCAGCCATGTCTTGGGGTACTAAGGGAGTTATGATGAAAAGATGCATTCATTTATCATCCAGGCTTTAATTGACCGATGGAAACGTGACGTTGGTTTTACGAGGCCTCATTCATTTATATGGCAGGCATAACGACATCTGCTCAGTGTGCCGTATGCAAATAACCACCCTCTCACAGTATGATTTACTAAAGAACATGCAGAACCCATGAGAAATGGATCAACAGGACCAGATTCAAAGTGATGATAAGTTAGCCCATGGGCAATGGGGTGCTGATGACAGGGAGTGTTGTAGGGAGAAAAGAAAGAGAGCTGGAGTGTCAGCGGTTCATAGAACTGCAGTGCTGAAAAAGACCTAATTTCATAGTGAATGAGCTGTTCGATATGGAATTGAATTAGAGTAAATTGGAGTCTCAGAGACAGAGGCACTCACAGAGAGAGGGTAAATGACAGTGAAAGGGGGGATAAAGAGATAGGAGGAAACATGAAAAGGTATTCTAAGTGAATTTGAGCTGTACATGAGAGAGATTGAGAGAAATGGAAGAGATGGAAGACGAGCATGATTGTTTTTTTAGGTGTTGGGGAGGTGCTGGGTTGGTCACCAGTAGTAACGGCATCATGCAGTGACTGAAATGAGACTTGACTAGCGGTTGCTGAAAGAGTCTGTAATTACAGTCGGAGTTAGCTCTTAGCCCACCAGTTTCCAGTAACACCCCGAATCTCACTTAATATAGCTCTCTCTCTTTTGCTTTGTGTGTGTTTTTTAATGAAGTTTAAGGTTATATGGTTTCATTTTATGTTTCACCATACGGTATATGCTCCTTGACTAATTATAAGCTCACTTTAAAGGGATAGTTCATTCAAAAAAGAAAATTTTGTAGATTTATAGTAATTTACATTTCAGTTTCATTGGTAACTTAATGCATTCGTACATGAACTAACTAAACTAAATAAATTTTCACACATTTATTAACCTTTTGTTATGTAAGTTACTAGAATAAAGTTGTTTCTTTTTTCTTCTGTTGGTGTCACAGTGCATTAATTATGTATCATATATAAAATTATTCATTAGATGTAGGAAATTAACATTAACTAAGATTAATAAATGCTGTAGGAGTATTGTTCACTGTTAGTTCATGTTAACTAATTTATAGTAGTTAGCTAATGTTAACAAATGAAACACAAAAGTGTAAAGTATTACCTAATTTACTTGACGTTAGGTCCTCCCAAAACCATATGATGTCCTTCATTCTGAGGAATGCAAAAAAAGAAGTTTTGAAGAATGTTGAGGCTGTTCTTTTCAATATAATGAAAGTTGATGGTGACCGGGAGGTGTCGAGCTCCAAGAAGTACAACAATGCCATAAAATATCACAAAAAAGTCCATAAGACTAATTTTCTCATTGTGAAATGAGTCTGTGTGATGAACAGACTGCTATTTAAATTATGCACTGAAAATATTGATAGGTAGATGTGATAGATAGATGTGTAATAACTTGATAGATGTGGACATCATTCAGTTTTATTGTATGGAAAAGAGCAGCTTGGACATTATGCTTAAACATCTCCTTTTGTGAAGAATGTAATTCTTTAATTATTTAAAGAATTAAAAAAAAAAAAAAAACATGAAGGCGAGGGCATTTTTATTTTTCGGTGAACTATCTCTTTAAATGTATGCTGCCTGGTTTTAGACCGAATTATTTATCTTGGTTTTTGGGGTATCTGTTATTTTCTGTAAAGAGGAAAATTAAATTCCTGTCAGCAGTGATTTAGTAAGCTAACACTAGCCTTTAGTCAAGCTAATTACCACAAATAGTGTATGCCAGTGCGTGTTAACAGCGTTCACTATACATGCAAATAAGAAAGAAAAAATAATCACTAGAGCAAAACTGAGGAAAATGACCAGTAAGAGACTGCCATTTGAAAATCCTTTTAATTCCCTGTTCACATAGAGTGCACAAATGACCCATAGGCCCATGCCTCACTCTATTCAGTGATTTCTGAAATTGCAAACTGTGAAAGACACATGCCTTACGCCCATATGCTCAGCAAGCCTCTCTGCTGCTTTAAAACGTAGTGATTTCATTTCACCAGTGCTTTGGAAAGTATCGCCGCTGCCAAAATTATGATCTCCCAAGGAGATGATATATAACCTATAACTCAAGCCTAGAAAGTGAAGGCTACTCTCTATGGGCCTAGTTATTCACAAGGTATTTCATTTGGCCTGCATTTCATGGTCATTTGAACAGACTCTCTATTTTTTTGCCCTTCTTTCTTTCTGGCAGAAGCTTTTGTTGTACACCCCACACCCCCTCTATTTGAAGCAAAAGCTTGGCATCATTTGGAGCCAAAGTGTGCTACCAAGCTAATAAAAAGAATCAAGGTCTTTCAAACAAATGCCTTTCAGAACAATTAAATGGTTGGGGGGGGGGGGTGGGGGGGGGTTTTGTGTGTGTGTGATGTGTGTGTGTGTGTGTGTGTGGTGGTGGTGTGTGGGTGTGGTGGTGTGTGTGTGTGTGTGTGTGTGGTGTGTGTGTGTGTGTGTGTGTGGTGTGTGTGAGAAAAAAAGAGAGAGAACAGAAGAACGGGCATTAAAACAACCAATCTTGAATATAAAAGTGATTCCTTTTACTTTATCCTTTCTTAATGTTGTATTTAATCCTCTCCTTCCTCTGCAACTCTGTTTGTGATTATTCTTCAATTACAGAGTAATTTATTTTTATCCGTTTTGTTTCTCTGATTTTAAAAGCACTTTTGTCAACAGGTGCAATTTCTGTGTTATATATTGGTTTTGTTTTTCATGTTTCTCATATCTCGCTGCACTGATGGGGTCATCTGTGATGCATTTAATTATTGTTCCCACAATAAATCTAGCATCACACGCCAGATGTTTCCTGCAGAGAGATGGCATCAAAACCAGGACAGAGACAAAAAATTATGACGCACACTTTCCCAACATTTCCCAAATCGCTCTTTAATATTGTATTGTGCACAAACAATGTTGTGTGCACATGTTCAGTGGAAGTCAGGCAGACAGAGATGTACCTAAATGTGCGCATATACACGAATGCGCATGGTGGTGAAACGTCTGACTGACAGCTGTCTGTTGTGCTGTCCAGTGAGTGAGAGGACTAGACAGCTTATATAAGCCTGATGATCCCGTAATATTTCCCCCTCATATTCCACCTGATCAAAGCCGAGGCTTCTCATTAAGCCAAACCCCTGCTTTCTATTTTCTTTCCATGTGCTCGGTGCTCACATTTGTGTACTGTACCTCAAGAGTTTAATTATGAATGTGGCAGGGGAGGGGAAAAGAGTTTTGTAATTGACAGGGTCTGGAAATACATATCGCAACCTTGAGGAAATAAACTGACAGATGTGAGAGAGGATCATGTGCTGGGCGTAAGCAGTTTAGGGTAACTCTCTGAATGAAGACATCTGGTGGGACAGTGGGGATGTAAACTGTATAAAAGAAAAAAAGTAGAAGAAATAATCAATATATTAAGCCTCATGTTCTGTTTGAGGTCTGAAAAACCCCAAGGCTCTTTTAATATATATATTTAAAAAAAACATACATAACATATTAGAATCATGTTGATATGTTATGATGTTGTGTACTCTGATAAGAATGTAATTTCAACTTAATAAGCTACAAAAGTAAAAATAGTTCATTATTTATGTTTGGAATCTCAAATACTAAAACATGAAGTATAAGGGAGATATAGAGGGAGATTCAGTATCATCTGCCTACTGGGTTTTGATTAGATCGAGGAACTTATTAAAATAATTTGATTGAAAAAGAGGTTAATTTTCAAAAATATTATTATTATTACAATTACATTATTATGGCTGGGTATCAATAAAGATTTCCCAATTCAATTCAAATTCATAAGCTCTCAATTTGATTTGATTCCGATTTAGGTTAGAATAAAATTATTGTCTTACATATGAAAGAAATTATCTGTCTGTCACCGTATAATTCAGTTTGAACTTTTATTTTGCAACATTTTTGTTCATTGAGTTAATTGTGCCATTCTGTTCAGGTGTGTATCATTTAATTAGTCTGCTTGTGTATTTAAGTTGCTGTCTTTCTGTTCATTGTTGTCGGGTCTCGTCAATGTTACATGTGTTGCAAGTCTTTTCTCTCTTTGGATTTACCTTCTGTGGATTTATTAAAGACTGCCTATCATCATCATCGCCCTGAAGAGATAATCACCGTATTAGGCTTACAATTAAGTGCAAGGTTTGAAATTAACACCCGTCAACCCGACAAATGCGGGTAAAAATCAGCTGTGGCGGGTAACGCTGTCAAATCACTAGCCAATTTGGCAGGTTACTTTTCGTAAATTATGTTTACTAATTAATTTCTTGAGGAAGTTCATGTAAGCCAAATCTGCGCAGATTTTGTGTAAATACTGAACTCGAGACTCCTCATGATAGCCTATATTAAATAAGCCTAATTGCGCAGCATCTGGGCATCTAGCTTACTTGAACATACCCAGCAATGTAGCTACTAGCCATCGGGAGCACCGGGACATTCCCGGTGGGCCGATCGCCGAAGCGAGGGAGGCCTTATATTAGGCGCTGTTTTTAAATTACAGCCCACGCAAAACTGCAAAAAGCAAGTAGCGCTACCCGGTGCATCCGCCAGCCACTCGTTAAAGCAGAGCGGGGATCAGTCTCCCACACAGCGCTGCGCTTCCGCCACGATTTATAACTATAAGACATAAACAGCACAAATCGCTCGATCCATTTCGACATGACACGATTGTGTTTTTATAATAACGTTTGTGTATATGCAACCTTAAGTGTCTGCCTGAAAACAGCCACTACAAGGTAAATGCTGTCAACAAACTTAATAGCTTATTTCCTCTTTAACAAAAGTTTTCATTCTAATTAATTTTTAATATTTAGTAAAATGTTACTTCAGTAAGAAGCCTGATGAAAGATAAATCAGTGGTCTCGGTAATTTAGAGACACTTATCACTATGGTGTTTTCCGTTTACAAATATTAATTCTTAAAGGGATAGTTTCACCCAAAAATCGAAACTGTCTTCTTTAGCGCTACCTCGCGTACCTGTCATTCCAAACCTGTATAATTTCTTTCTTCTGTGGAGACATAAAGAAGATATTTTGAGAAATCAGAACTCTTTGTCCATAGAGGCGTATAAAATCCAAGCGGGTACCCAAATGGTTTTGTAACATTCTATAAACTATATTTATGTGTTTTAACAGAAGAAATAAGTTCATACAGGTTTGGAAAGACCTGAGGGCGAGTAAATGATGACAGCATTTATTTATTAGCATACATTTCCTCTGGTTCTAGCACAAAATCAATGTTTATGCTGTCAAGTGCATTTCTATGTGACAAAAATGCAGTAGGCTATTTGTTTGTTGCATTTGCTGTGAATTCAGAAATATATAATTATTTGTTTTTGTCCTCATTTATTTACTTACTCCAATTTGAAGGCCCTATAACACAGCGAAACATTCACAAGGGAACTTGAGGGCCGGGTAGGCTGGATTTGTCCAGGGACAAACTTTTAACCCCAGTCCAGCCCTGTACCCATCACAACGCAACAAATAATGGTGTGGCGGGCACACTGGTTTCCTTTGCATTGAAGCAATAACAAAAAATAAAAAAATGCCTGAAGACTCTCATCGTGTCTACACCAGATGCGACAAAATACAATAGAAAACCACCCTGTTATCGTGAGCGGCCTACACTGGCTGTGGCAACACACAGCAAGACAACCCCAGACATTAACTTATGCCTTGTTATAGTTTTTACGTAGGCCCATACTGTTTGCAAGTACAAATGTTTGCAATGGTCCCTACTTGCCGCATCCAGTGTGGACAGCCGCAAGCTGTTGGCTTAACTCCGCTCCCGGCCTTTTTTTTTTTTTTTTCATTATTTAATGTGTTTACCCACAATTTGTTTTGGCTAGTCGAAGTTCTGGATGGCCGGTAACTTAAAAATTTAGTAGCCAAATTGGCTGGTGAGTGAAAAAGTTAATTTCAAACCCTGATTAAGTGCTTTACTGCAGCGTACCTCAACTACGTAGCGTTTACCACATAATAATAAGATCTCTTCATTTCTATGAATATAGGCAAGTCAGTTTCACCGTCAGCATTCACTTTGTCTTGAACCTGTTCTAATCATAGGAGGGAATGTTAAATTAGAAGTAAAGCTGACATGAGAACAACAACATCTGTCAATAAAGCAGGGAGGCCTCAGAGGTTCCCTAGAGCTGAGGAAAAGTGGTGCAAATGAGTGCTGCTCTAGAGGGAACCCTCCAATCGGGAGCTTGCGCAACATATTAATGCAAACATCTTGTCTCATGCAGCGTTTTAAATGTCACAGTCAATTTAAACCAGGAGTGAGAGGCAGAATTCATTTCATCCCTATGCTTCACCAAGACCCTGAGCCAAACCCTAGTGTTTGCACACATTTCTGTCTCCACTAAACGACAGGAGACAGCTGAAGTGCTCGGCAGAATGTATCTACTCCTCTCGTGTACAGGAAGGAATGGCTCGGGCTGAGACAGGTGTCTTAACTTCACCTCCGCCCCAACGAAACGCCCCACCCACAAGCAGCAGCACTGATCAGTTCTGCTTATACTTCTTCTACAAAATTGTTACCAGGCCTAACCACATTTGAGGTTGTGTTGAGGAAATTGACTTTTGCGGTGGTGTTTTCTTGGGTGGAGGAGAATGGATGGACCTCACCTGTGGTTCTGGGCCACTGGCGCATACTGTGGATAATGGCACAGTGTGCATGACTGGAACAATGGGATCGGACAGGTGAGAGCATGAGCCGACAGAAGGAAGTATGATAATTCTCTCTCTCGCTCACTTTCACTGCCTCCAGCTATGACGGGTCCTCTGTCTTTCTCTCGCACACACCTTTCCTTTGCATGTAGGTCAGTGTCTCAACTTCAGGAATTTGATATGTCTGGGGTACTGGATTATGGCTTAAATTGGGCCGGAACGATCTGAAATAGTGTGCCAGCACCTTAGATTCAATTTGTTTGTCAATCCATTCCATTTCCTGTATGCTCCTGTACAGTTTTTATGGATTCAGTATTGCTCAATTTACATTTACATTTACATTTAGTCATTTAGCAGACGCTTTTAT
Source organism: Sinocyclocheilus anophthalmus (assembly GCA_018155175.1). Taxonomy (NCBI): domain Eukaryota; kingdom Metazoa; phylum Chordata; class Actinopteri; order Cypriniformes; family Cyprinidae; genus Sinocyclocheilus; species Sinocyclocheilus anophthalmus. Next base: position 124,657 of record JADLZN010009179.1, on the reverse strand, counting down.
CCAAACCGACTTACAAATGAGGACAATAAAAGCAGTCAATACTAACAAAAGAGCAACAATATATGTGCAAATGACAAGTCTCGGTTAGCCTAACGCAGTACATGTAGCATGTGTATATATATATATATATATATACTATAGATATACACACACAAGAAAACAAGTAGATAGAAGAGAAAAAAATAGAAAGCTAGTTTTTGGTTTTTGTTGTTTTTTTAAAATAAAGAATAAAAAAATAGATACATTTGACTAAAAAGCTCAAAAGAATTTGAAATACAAATACTGTAATATTTGTTGTAAGTGATTGTGAATTATTGTAACATTTGTAATATACATGTCTTTGTCACTTTTGATTAATGTAATGCATCCTTGCTGAATAAAATATCTTTGTAATTAGGTGTTCAGTTTAGTTTGGTGACTCAGAGATAAAAATTATGTTTACCTAAATAAAAGAGAAAAAAGGAACCCACAGATAACAATGTAAACATGTAAAGATGCTTTCATATTATTTCATATTATTTGCACAACAGAATGATTAATTAATCCCTAATTAAGGCTCCCAAGGTTCACCTCATTAAGTAACTGCATAAATATGCCACCTTTCCTTGTAGGTAGTTACAGTCTGCTACAGCAATCTCAGGCAGCTGTTATCCATGCAACAGTGGAGCAGCTACTTTCAGCAATTAAGCCACTATGGCGACTGTAATCCAAGAATAGACATGAAGAAATGTAGGAGAAGGGGGAGGAAAAAAATCAAATCAACGTGCCATTTAGCACTCAGCTCCTCAGTGGTTTATCATAAATTCATCAGAATTATCGCCCATTTACCACGCCTGATATGACAGTAGATTTGTGTTGGGGGTGTCATCGTTGCAACTGTAGCTCCACAAATGATGAGCAGATAAGTGGACGTTGGGAGGACATGTTCTCTGCGACCGTGTGTCAGAACCTGCATTGTGTGCAGCTTTATCAGCTGCAATGTGATCCCACTGGCAAGAGAAGACACACAATCACAGAGTACTGACAGTTCAATTTCACACTTCATTATTGGGCTGCAGAGTGGTTGGAGTCACTCAGAGAACTAAGCATTGTTTTGCTTCAGTTCTGTGATGCTGTTCATTTTTCTTTCTAAATTGATCTGGAACACAATATTATCCAGAAGGCTTTGAAGAATCTATTCCAAAAATAGAGCACATGTGCGTTTATTTACGGTATATGCTTTGAATGTACACCTCAGGCGTATGCGAGGTAGAGAGGGGCTGGTTCTGTACGCCTGCTAACACGAGCTAATATGTTATATGTGTCAATAGAGCATGTGTCAAAAGTAAAAAACTTTTGTTTTTGCGGTAGCTCTGTATATTTCTATGGCATCGCTGTCAAGGAGTAATTAGCTGGTAAAGTGGAGTTACCAAAAGTTATCCTGAGTATTGTAATGATTGAAGTGAAAGACATAACGAACGTCAGTAGACCAGGAAGATTTTACAATTAGCTGTTCATTAATAAATCCATAAGGTCTTACCTTCATGCTGTTGAAGTACTGATATGATGTTGTGCTCATGAAACTCCAAGACGACAGAACATGAAGTAATTCAAAATATCTATGTATTACCCCCTGGTAGTCTCGTGTCATTCACACATTCCATTACACTTACATTACTTCGCCAGCTGAGGAAGTTCATGCTGCCACAGGAGCTGTTCACACAGTTCTACTCAGCTGTCATTGAGTCTGTCCTGTGCACTTCAATAACTGTCTGGTTTGGCTCAGCTACAAAATCAGATCACCTTCTTGAACTACAGAGCACTGAACACCAGGACTGCCAGACACAAGAAAAGTTTCTTTCCCAGGCATTCTTTTGTGATGATTTTATTCATTAAAAGCACTAGTTTTTAAGGGGGAAAAATTATTTTGGGTCAGTATTTTTTCCTAGACAAACCTCGCTGTAGTGTATATAAACTATATGAGTGAAATATTTAATTGTAACCAATTATTTAATTATTTTGTGTTAATAATATCACATTCAATTTTCTTAGTAAAATGTGCCTAGGACAACGGGCACCTCTTTTAACATAGTATGCTAATACTAATAGTGCACCGACCCCTTTTTTCCACAAAACAAGATGTAAATCTTGTTATTTTTACTGGGCAACTGATGTAAAATATTGACCATAAAATTAACATCAGTAAAGTTTCTCTCCTGACAAACAGCTTTCTAAGAGATGTGCTTGATTAAAGCAAACTCTCATTGAACCGTCTTTTTGAAGTTCCTTGAAAGTACCGGCTCCATTTCTGATGCTGTTGGTGATTGGCCAGTGAACCCAGCTTAGATCTACCAGGACCAGCTAAATCAAACTTGCTGCACTGAATACTTCAAGCATCTCTGCCTGGCTATTTGCATTCATCTGTAAAGGGTTTATTTGAGTTAAAGGTTTATTTGGTGCAAGCGTATAATCATAAGTCAGAGCTAGAAACATGAACTACTTTTAACATTGGTTGATATCTGGTTGTTTGTTTTACTAGTATGTAATGCTAATCTAGCTTTTTTGGCCTAAGTGGCTAATAAAGTAGCATTGCATGGCTAACGGTTAGGTCTTCCAGAAAAGTTACTCTTTAAACCCTTCCAAATAGCAGTTAAATTTAGCGTAGGATTCATTTAGATAGTGGAGAACCCCCTGTAGTCCTAACTGTGTTTCATCTATCTTCCCCATTTTAGGGCCCCATTGTTCAGTCATCAAGTGAAGATAAGTGAAACAATGCTAATCACCTGTCAGAGAACAAAAGTACACAGACATCAGAACGCCACTACTGATAATGGTAGACATCAGACACAAGTGTCCTCACCCAGCACTGTCTCTTCTCTTTCCCCTCCCTGTCTCCCTCCTCCCTCCTTCCCCTCCCGGCCTCCATATCTACATGTGTGCAGGTGGAGGGAAACAAGAGAATCTTTCTCTTGCTTTTCCTAAACCACATAACAGCAGATTAATCAGCCTGTCTCAACCTGGTAAACAGAAAAAAAGTTCAGGTTCCAAGGTAACATCAAGAAAAAAAAGAGTACTGTTGTCAACAAAGGGAAGGTCCATTGCAATTCAATTTATGTAAAGCACAGTCTGTACAGGAGAAAAAAAACTTTGAATTGCTGAGCAGTAAATGTGTTGAACCATATACAAAGAATTATTGTAAAATGTTACCAAATTATTAATTCACAAGGCATCAATCTATACTAGTAATATGTTTGAATGTTTAAAAAATATAGTAAAACGGTAATAATGTTTAATATTATTACAATTTAAAACAATGTTTCTATTGTTATATATTTTAAATGTATTTTAATTATGTGATGGAAAAGCTGAATTTATTTATTGATTTATTTATTTATTGATTTATTTATTTACTGTAGAAACCGTGATGCGTTTTTCTCAGGATTTTTTGTTGAATACAAAGTTCAAAAGACCATCATTCATTTAAAATAGGAATATTTTGTAGGACTATAAATGACAGCCATTTGATATTAATTTAATGTGTCCTTGCTAAATAAATATATATATATCTTTTTTTTTTTTATCTTGCAGACCCTAAACTTTGTAACAGCCGTGTATATGTTAATATTTCTACATTATATAGCCTTTTGTTAACCAAAGACCACTACAAACCTCTAAAACACTTGAGTTTAAATCATAAATACTGTAGTGAGACGTTTTACATCACCACCCCCATAAATGGCAGCCAGAAACAGATATCAACAGATGTTACAAAGTGGTATGAAGAAATCAATCTTCATATGTCTTAAATTTTTTATGTTTACATGTCTTTTCCATCTTAAGCAGTTTTCTTCTATCTTTTGCATATAATGAAAGCTCCTCACACAATCCCCTCTTGCCTTTTTTCAGGCCCTAAAGCCTTTTCAACAGAGAAGCACATAAGAGTGATTGTCTGCAGTGTGGTAGCTGGTCCTAAACTAGTGCTCATTTGTAAGATGGCTGGCTCAGCATTGTTGATCACACTCCCACTAATGAGCAGAAACTGTGGACTTTCTTCGTATTTTCCATGCTGATTTGGGGGGGGGATCTGTGGGATGTATTTGAACATGGTAAAATCCGTTAAACAGTTGAGGGTATTAGACATTTTTTGCTAGCTGCAAGCATTATCAAATTAGTCAAAATCTTTCATAAACAAACAGGGATGTGTTGAGCTTTGTGAATGCCAGCTTTCCACATCTATATTTTTGTGTAGTTCTGCACGCTCACATTCCTGCCGGCCTGCTAATGAGGTACCAGACAAAGGAGAAATCCTTCAAACAGAATCCAACCTCTGTATAAAGTAAAATCAGACCATAACATGAAATTAAATTTATTTTAATTTCAGAGCAGAGTTTCTTAAATTGAGCAGTGATTCTGGTCTTTTATTTAATGAGGTCTTGAGGATTTACATCTAATCCAAACCACAGGTGTCATTTCACTGGATGGATGGTGATGCCATCACCATAATCATACTAATTATGTCGACTATGTGTCGGAAATGTACGCTGCAATTTACCTTGACCTGACTCTCCACTCTCCATATACAAAAATACACAACTGAAAGTGTGGGGTCAGCCAAATACTTTTTTTTTTTTACAGAAATTATACTTTTTTTCAGCAATGATACATTAAGTTGATCAAAAGTGACAGTAAAGACATTTATTAATGTTACAAATGAATTCGATTTCAAATAAATGCTGTTCTTTGAACGTTCTAGTCATCAAGAATCCTGAAAAAAAAATATCCACAAAAATATTAAGCAGCACAACTGTTTTCAACTTTGATAATAGTATGTTTCTTTGAGTACCAAATCAGCATATTCAGATGATTTCTGAAGGATCATGTGACACTGAAAACTTTTTTTTCTCCTGTACTGGTTATAATAATGAGAAAAAAAGGAGAACCCACAGAATATAGCCACTTAAAGACTAAATCACTCAGTACAGAGAGAATGTAGCTCTTAGACAAAATCATCTTTCAGTGAAGCAAGTTCAAGGAAAATAAAATAAATGAATTAGCTAAAGCTACTGTTCCTCTTTTCATCAAACATTTTATTAATGCTCATCTTTGTACAAATTTAATGTGTTTTAGATATGAGATGTGTGCTACAACTTGCATGGGCAATTGTGGTTAGTTTGTATAAAAGCATTACTGCTGAAGGTCTAGTCAGAGGCAGCTGCTGAAGTGCTGTGGCAAAAGAATTGCAGGGTCGAGTGCACTCTACAACCAAAGGTTGCAACAAAGTTAATTACCGTAGACTGAAGTTATTTTGTGTTCCCCATGGGATTTCCTCGGAGCAAAAATAAAGTAGTTACTTGTGAATTCATGCCATTTCCTAGAGCCTTCCACCTCATTTTAAACGGAACAACCTCCAGTGAATGTTACCACAGGTTTTGAGCAGTCCCTGCTCCTGCTTATTGTAGTCCTATACCTGAACAGTATTTTTGACTAATCCTTTTATTATGTTCTCTTCTGTCAAGACAAAGGCTCTGTGGGTCATCACCCTTTGGTTCTTTTAAACCTCAGACCTGGTCTTTACAAGTTGGAAAAAGCAGATTCCGGGGCACTTCAAAAAAATAGGATTACGTCCATTGGCTTTGTAAACCACCAGCACCTGAAAAGGCCTTTTAATGGGCCACACTCGGGCTTTTCTAGATTTTCTCATTTTTGCCTTGTTAATTTGAAGATGGGTTTAAACATACTTCTTGGATTAATCGACTGAACAGTCTCTAAAGCTTTAAAAATGCCAAGTGCTTAAGGGTAGTCTTCAGACAGCCGGAACCACACAAGTGTGAAAAGTGATTTTCCTGAGGGATGGAACGGAAATATCCTTATTTGCATTTAGAGAATGCATCAACTTCATGAAATGTTTAGCAACTGTGAAGCAGCGCTTGTGTTGATGTCACAGCACTATTTGGCTTTTAATAGGACCAGAGGCTTAAGCGCGGCATTACATCTTTCCTTCCTCTTGAAATTGTCATTCCGTAATCCCTTGGCAAAGAGTAATGCAGAGATTAGTGGGCCAACCCCAGATTTCTGAGCGATCGTCAGAGAACCCACAAAGAGATCGCTGGACCATCTAGCTCACAATATATATGTTGCTCTGTGTTTTTCCGTTTGACATCTACAGAATGCTGGGATGCGATATATATATCTATATACTATTGAATACTCTATTATATGGTGATGATGAAGGCGGGGGGGCGTTGAAATGTGTTGATGATTTGAGCACAAAACACTTCGGGATTTAATAACAGTGAACAGGCTCTGTCCATCTGGGCCAGCGAGGGGGGGGCTGATTAATCCGTAGCTCTGTGCAGTATGAGGGATATTAAGAATGGACTGTTGAAAAAGTACCTGTCTAAATACACTGAAAGCCGAGAGAACTGTTTTTATTTAACATGAAACAGCTTGCGTCTCAAAATATGATTGATTTGATTGCCTTTCCGCCCTTCAAATGGTAATTTCCTCAACCCACATAAAATGCTTTTTCAGAATATAAACAAGATTAGATTAGCTCAACATCTCAGCAGAAAATCTCATTCAAAATACTAAAGTAATCGTCCATTAATTTGCTTTTCAACAGCTTTTATCACCTGTCAGCATCTTTATCAGTGTAAGACAATCAAGGGGTAATTGATGCTAATGTTACATAGAAATCCAACATATTATTAAATGAACAATGAGAATAATTTTGACTGTCATCACCACTGACTTGACTGTTAATTGTCATTAAAACTGATTATATATTTATATTGCATTGTGATGTGTGTGAACGTCTCGGTTACGTATGGTAACCCTCGTTCCCTGAAGGAGGGAACGGAGACGTCACGTCGGATGACCGACGAATTGGGATCTCGCTCAGAGAGACCAATCCACTTCGAGTTTAAACTAAATGAGCCAATGCACATTGGCATGCGATTATTGCATCCAGCTGCCGCTGATCACAGCGTGAGTATAAGTAGGCAGCAGATGCAGCGCATATTCAGGTTTTCGCTGAGGAGCCAAGCCGGTGACCCGGCCGCTCAGCGGTGGTACAGGAGCGGTGGCGACGGGACGTGACGTCTCCGTACCCACCTTCAGGGAACGAGGGTTACCATACGTAACCGAGACGTTCCCTTTCAGTCGGTCACTCTCGACGTCATGTCAGATGACCGACGAATTGGGATCCCTAACAAAGGGCCACAGGTACTGCCCCTTCCAGTGTCCTGTGGAAGCCACCTGCGCCCCTACTTTTTGGCGTAGGCCAGGGCTTGCACAAGAGGACCAGCTACTGCTGCTATGGCATTACCCAATGAGTAAGACTGGATAACAATAGGAAAACGTACCCGTTCTACTTGGAAAAGGGACGTTACGGAAGCTCCAACCTTACCGAAGGAGGTTTCGGAAGCAAATACACAAATGAACATCCGTTTAGGTGCATATGAAAAATTGGAGGTGATGGTAACCCTCTTGGAATGGCAGAAGTCTGCCGGGGAAACACGGGCTCGAGGCTATACCGTGGACTTTACACATATGGGATCCACTTAGGTCTTACATATGGAACCCAGCCTTCTACCGGTTCTCGAGGATTCAACGAGTGAAGGCCTGGCGCCGGACGCTCCGACACGTCTGGCTGCCGAGGGGACGGAGTAGCTCAACAGGGTCTACTATATGGACGCTCTGGAGTGGTTTTAGCAAGCCGACACTAAACCGGGGCCTCTCAGTGCTTCTACCCGTTGAGGTGAGGAACCACAGGAGGATACGGCTCCACACGAAGGCTATAGAATCTAGTGGACATGTTAGGGGTCGCCCAGCCCGCAGCTCTACAGATAACCGCCAGCGAGGTGCCACGAGCCAGCAACCAGGAGGATGCAACACTTCTAGTTGAATGAGCTCACAACCTGAACGGGCAGGGCACAACCTGTGCCTAATACGGCAGGGTGATGGCATCCATTATCCAGTGGGACATCCTCTGCTTTGAGACGGCATTCCACTTCTGCCGGCCTCCATGACAGACAAAGAACTGGTCTGAGGTCATGAAGCTTTGCGTCCGGTCTACGTAGAACCTTAAGGCTCGGACGGGACAGAGCAAAACTAGGGCAGCGCTTGGAGGTTCACCACCTGATCCCTGAAGGGAGTAGCGGGACCCTTGGGCACATAGCCGGGCCGGGGCTTCAGAGTCACCTGAGAATCAGCCAGCCCGAACTCTAGGCAAGAATCGTTGACCAAAAATGCATGTAGGCCCCCTACCCTCTTGATGGAGGCCAATACAATAAGGAGCAGAGTTTTCATTGAAAGAAAATTTAGCTCGACTGACTGCAAAGGCTCAAAAGGGCCCTGCTGTAGTGCTTTGATCACTCGAGTCAGCGTCCCAAAGAGGGTAGAGAGGGGGGCGTAGGGATTTACCTTCTCGCCTTAAGGAACTGATGACACAGGTCAGGTTTTCCCAGACGACATCCTTCTTCGGGGTCGTGGTTAGCAGCGATTGCAGCGACATAGACTTTGAAGGTGAAGGGAGACAGCCCTCGCTCCAACCCTTGCTACAAAAAAGACAGCACGACTCTGATCGGGCATATTCAGGGGTCTTCTCAGTGAGAAGAACACCACTCAACGAACAGGTTCCACTTAAAGGCGTAAGCGTGTCTCGTAGACGGTGCTCTTGCAGAAGTGATGGTGTTCACTACCTCCTGGGTAGGTCACCTAGAACCTCCACGTCCCGTCAGGGACCAGACATGAAGTTTCCAGAGTTCTGGACGCGGGTGCCAAAGGGTGCCCCGTCTCCGAGTCAGTAGATCCTTCCTCAGAGGAATCGGCCACGGAGGGCTGTCACGAGGAGCATTAGTTCCAGGAACCAGATCCGGGTAGGCCAATAGGTGCCACCAACAGGACCTGCTCCTCGGCCTCCCTGACCTTGCACAGTATCTGTGCGAGAAGGCTCACTGGGGGAAATGCATGTTTGCGAAGGCCCCGCGGCCAGCTGTGTGACAGTGTGTCCGTGCCGAGTGTTCCCTCGGCCCAGGAGAAGAACAACTGGCAGTGAGAGGTTCGGAGTCGGCAAACGGTTACATGGTGGCTCGAAACGTCTCCAGACAGCTGGAACGCTCTGGGGATGGACGTCGCCATTCTCCAGGACGAGCGCCGCTCGAAGATAGCTCGTCTGAGGCGCCCGGTTTGAGCAGCCCAGAAGTGAACCGCATGAAGTGACTCGATGTTATGACTCCAAGAGGAGGACGGTGGCGGACGAGTTGCGACATGAGAGGAGTGAGACCACCTTGTCGTGATGTAAGCAGCGAAGGTTGCGTGTTGTCCGGACTAGTACATGCTTGCTCATAAGCGAAATTTGAGGCGGCCCAGTGCAAGACGTACTGCTAGCAACTCGAGGTAGTTGATGTGCCAGTGCAGTTGGGGCTCCGTCCAAACCACTGACACTGCAAGCCCGTTGTACGTGACCCCCCAGCCGGTGGTTGAGGCACCCGTGCAAACCACAGAATGCCTGGAGACCAGCTCCAGGGGCACTCCTGCCCGGAGAAACGCAAAGTCTGACCACGGGGTGAAGGTTTGTCGACAGACTGGTGTAACTTGGACCCGGTGAGTGCCGCGTTGCCACGCCCACCTCGGGACTCGGCCATGAAGCCAGTGCTGCAGTGGCCTCATATGAAGCAGCCCCAGTGGTATGACTGCCACCGTAGCTGCCATATGCCACAGGAGCCTCTGAAACAGTTTCAGTGTGACCGCCATCCTGCTCTTGAATGTATTCAAGCAGTCCAACACCGACTGAGCACGTTCCTGCGTGATGCGTGCTGTCTGTTCGACCGAGTCCAACACCATACCGAGAAAAGAGATCCTCTGCGCAGGGGAGAGTTTGCTCTTTTCCCAGTTGACCCGAAGGCCCAACAGGCTGAGATGTGAGAGCACCAATCCCCTGTGTTCGCACAATTAATCCTGAGACTGAGCGAGTACGAGCCAGTCGTCGATGTAGTTGAGAATGCGAATTCCCTCTTCTCTCAGGGGAACAAGGGGTGCCTCCGCAACTTACGTGAAGACACAGGGAAACAGGGACAGCCCGAAGGGCAGGACCATGTACTGATATGCACGTCCCTTGAACGCGAACAGAAATGGTCTGTGGCGCAGAAGGATCAACACATGAAAGTACGCATACTTCAGGTCGATCGCTGCAAACCAATCTCGGGGACGGACGGACCCGAAGATGCGTTTCTGCGTCAACATCTTGAACGGTAACCGGTGAAGGGCCCGGTTCAAGACACGCAGGTCCAAGATTGGTCGTAACCCACCGCCTTTCTTGGGTACAATGAAGTAGGAGCTGTAAAAACCTCGTCTTCATATCGGCTGGAGGGACCGGCTCTATCGCATCCTTCGCCAGTAGGAATGCGAACTCTGCCCGCAAGACAGGACCATCGGCCGCGTTCACTGTTGTGAAGCAGATGCCACTGAACTTGGGGGGGACGCCGGGCGACTGAATCGAAGGAGCTGACGGTTCGAAGGAGCCATCGAGACGGGCTGGGTAGCTCTAGCCAGGCTCCCAAACGCCGCACAAGTGGCATCAACGGAACTACAGGCGTACCCGCAGTGGGGCAGTGAAAAAGAACGCAGGGACCCGGCCCGGGCATCCCTTTGCCGGTCCGAGGCGGGGTCTGAATGTGTAACACTGACCTGCGTTTGAGCAAAGGGTGCATGGGTAGTCCGTTGGTTCGTCCTCCCGATCCGCCCACTGCTGCTCACTGGCGAGAGAGGAGGGTGAGTGTGTTACGCACTAGATCGTCCACAACCCCCACGTCCCCTCTGGGGACCCAGAAATAGAGGAATTGCTCTTTGTCGAGTATTTGGGTACCACCGACCGAGAGGTCAGTGGCAGAAAAAGATGAATAGATTCTCCGCCTGGCCCTCCTCCGGGGAGGGAGTGGTGTGCTTACCATCACCTGAAGAGCACGTCCCTCCACCTCTAGGTCGCCCGTCTCCGGGCCTCTTGCTCTTTCGCTTGCCACCAAGTTTGGCGGGGGCCTGGACGGGCGGGGCGGCTGCCCTGCGACTGGCTCCACAGTGCAGCTTTGCTGGAGGCCACGGGAGCAGGGCGGTGGCAGGGGGCCGCCCTCGGCAACGACAGGAGCTGCACGCCGGGGCAGGATGTACTTGATGGCCCCAGTCTGCTTTTGGGCGGCGGAGAACTGCTGGACAAAGTTCTCCACCGTGTCGCCAAAAAGGCCGGCCTGGGAAACGGGGGCGTTCAAGAATCTTGTCTTGTCCATCTCGCGCATGTCAGCCAATCACAGCCAGAACGGGCACTCCTGGACCACCAGCGGGGAACACATCGCAAAACCCAGAGACCGAGGTAACCTCGGTCGATAGTAGCGCGAACTTCCGGGTCGTGACCGCCCTCTTGCAAGTCCCTCAGTGCCTTGGCCTGCTGCACTTGCAATCAAGCTGTAGCATGTAAGGTGGAGGCAGCTTCTCCACAGGTCGTATAAGCATCGCTGGCCAGTCGAGTACCTACAGACCCGGGAGAGGAGGCACGGTTCTCCCTGCCGGTTGGAGGCGGTAGATGAAACACTATGTGGGGAGACCCCGTTGAAATGAGGCGGATGAGAACCGAACTGGATTCTGTAACCTTTCTCTACAATCTGCATGACCCATTTTGAGATATTTGGTAGAATTTTCCACGCTACCAGAAAATCTACTAAAGGAACCAGCCTCTCGAGGCTGGCCTCAGGTGTCATTAGAGGAGCCAGTTCGGTGCCCTGAAACGGATGACCGGCAGGGAACAACCGACATGACTGCTGTAGCACCCTCACTTGAGAAGGCGAGCTCTCCCGTGCCGTACCGTTAACGGGCGGCAGCTGGGAATTTCACTCGTCGGAGCTCACGGAGCCCTGAAGCACCGAGGTGGCAGGGGTATCAGTGAACCTCCAGGAGGGCACTGAGGGAACAACCGACCCAACTTCTGTAGCACCCTCACTTGAGGGGGCGAACTCTCCCGTGCCGTACCGTTGCCGGGCGGCAGCTGGGAAATTCGCTCGTCGGAGCTCACTGAGCACACTGAGCCCTGAAGCACCGAGGTGGAAGGGGTATCAATGAACCTCCATGAGGGCACTGAAGGAACAACCTGTAGCACCCTCACCCCCCCCCTGGATTGTTTTTCTTTTTTTTTTGGGGGCGAGCTCTCCTGTGCCGTACCGTTGCCGGGCGGCAGCGGGGATTTTCGCTCGTCGGAGCTCACTGAGTCCTGAAACACCGAGGGTGGCAGGGGTATCAATAAACCTACGTGAGGGCACTGAGGAGGATTGGGCAACGTATACTAAAGTGTTATCCTTTCCTCTCCAGGTGGGATGCCCTCGGGGACCTGACAATGGTATAAAAACATCCTATAGAGCAGGTCAGCCGGTATGCTTGTAACACACCATGGTTGCAAAACATGCGCCAGCTGACTACCGCAGTAAAGTTTCCCAACCAGACGATGTAAGCCTAACGGGCCTGGTGGGAAGCTTCGGGGCCTTCAGGGACGATGTTGAGGATGGGGAGAGATAGCTCGCAATCGTCTGCTCCACCACTGGCATCGCCCTATATACCTTATCATTCAGCCCCACGAGGTTCTTTGAATAATTCGGACGGTGGGGCTGTAATTACGGGATGAGTACGGTTTCTCCCACGATCTTGGCACTAAGCATGGAGATCGGGAAGCAAAACAAAGGAGGCCCCCGTCGTGAAGGCTGTGATCGGGATTCAGAACATGCTCGTCTAATTATTTTTAGGACGAGCGTCTGTTTCTAGGCTGGCCAAACGATATTCTATTTTTGGCGCGAAACACCCCCCATAATCACGAATCACACCTCATACGAGGGACTGTGGTGGTGAGTCCACAATCTCCTCCGTGTCGACGCTCAACACATCAACCTCCTCGGAGGAAGATAGATGAAGCGTCTGGCTCTTTCTCTCTCGCGGGGGGGGGGGGGCCGCGAGAGAGAGAGCCGCGGATCTAGAGGGTGAGGACCGAGAAAAGGACGAGACCGTCTCGGATCCCTCCACTAAGTCCACCCACGATCCCCACGACAACAGTCTATGCCTTGCCTCGGCAACAGCGGGACCGCTGCAAGCGGGATCGCGAGCCTGGCCACTCTCATCAAAACACAGCCAGGCGAGAGCGGAGCATGCGCAGCGAGAGCGTGCAGTGATGACAATCAGCTGCTCGAAAGCTGACCATGCATGCTTCGCTCCTAACGACACACAAATCGTGTGTATCCCTTGCCGCCAGATATCGTGGGCAGGGAGGTACACAGCGTTTGTAATGCCGTTTGCTTGCCATAGACTTTCTCATTGTTTTATATATATGAGGGCTTGTGCGGACAGACAACAGTAAATAAACAGACACATACACAGAGCGCTACTGAAGAGAAGAAGCTGGTTTGCGCCCGGCCGGATGTGCTTTTATGCTTTCTGGTGCTTACGTCACCCTGCTAGTGACGTCTCGCTGCTCCATTGGACGGATTTGACAAATGCTTCAGAACGCGGTCACGCAAGGGACGTTCCCAAAGTGACTTCGACGCAGCTCGAGTTCCTGAAGGGGAAACTGAAAAATATGCGATGTAATCCATAAATTTTGTGAATTTATTTTTACTGGTACTCTTTTAGGTACACTTTGAAAAAAGGATTAATTAATTAAATTAGTTCATGCATTACGTTAAAATAACTATCATGGTTTAATATCACCCATTTAAAATAATGATTTGTAATTTTGCGTTATTTTATCATTGTTATGCATTTAAAATAGTTTACATATCATTAATATTAATATATTTAGTTAATTTATGCTTGTTTATAATACATTTGAGTTATTTTATACATCTTGAAAAGTAAAAAATGTATGTAGTATGTAGAAATTACCATGAACCTAGAATGCTGTAAAATACTGTTCATTGTTATTTCTTTATACACTGACAAAATGGTGTAGAAACAATTTGACTTAAAAATTGCTTGGAAATGTCATAATTACTTACAAAGAAACTGCATATAACACAATGAATTAAACATGAAAAATATGTAGTAAAACGTACTCCAATAATCTTTGTTTTATTTACAACTTCGGAAAAAAAAATATTACACTGTGCCCAATGCATTAAGTAATGCTACAGATTGTACATTATTGCAAAGTTACCCTCTTTTTTGGTAGTTTTATTTAAAAGCACACACACGTGCTTGTATGTCCTTCTAGAATTCTTTAGGCCCGTGTTTGTCTCTTTCGCAACATGACAAAGTCTATTGAGAAGCACGTCTAATAAATGTTTCCCCCTGCTGTAGTGAAGTTGCCCTGGGTCCTTGGGAACTGCTCTCTTGCTGAGGGTGGAAATCACATTCCAGTGGCGGAGACGGGTCAACCCCTGTGATTTTCCATGCTCAGCAAGAGCGCACGGGACTACCCTCTTAGGCCTCAATGACTCACATTTGAATCCTCAGGGAATAGATACTTTACAGCTCATCTCTTAACACACCAGCCTTACAGGACATGCAAATAAGATCCACTTGAATTTTCCACATTCATTAAAAGAAATTCAGACATTTGCATTCAGAAACATAGAGACAGGAAGACTCGGCTGTGACATGAAGTCATCAGCATAATCATGTATGTTATACAAACTGCCGTTTGCTCCATGCACATATTTTATTTTCTTTGAAATAGTGAAGGTATTGCATGACATATCTGGGCTTATTATTTTACATTGCATCCATTGCTCTTTGACTCTGTCTTGGGTGGTATAAGGTATAAGCCTGAGCCAATATGCTGTTACTGATTTAAAGCGGATTATCGTTTGCTCTCCTAAACCACAGTGAAATCCTTTAAAATATTCATATTGGCAGACCTGGATTAAAAAATGAAACAACAGTATTTTTTACATTGTAGATGGGGTATATGTATTTATTTTAATTTTTTTTCCAATCTGCAAAACAAATGAACACACTAGTTTTGGATTAATCTCAGTTTCTTTACACTCAGCTTAATGGTATTTTCATCGTTAATGTGTGATGGAATGTGTGTTGTATCCATGTTAGATTAGATATCGCTTAATGCAACATAAACATAAACATCTGCTGAGTGATTGGCTGTTAACATAAAGCATGTGCGCTATCGTTCCATCCTCCGTCACCACATTTATATTCATCTTCACATTACAACCATAATCTCTGTTAACATGAGACTGGAGACAGCAAGGATGAGAATTTTCAGTATCATGCTGGTTTATTGGAGTCAAGACCATTTGTATTATTATCAATAGTCTATACACTATATACACACTTTCTTTAATTCACATGCATGTACAGCTTTATCAGTGTATGACAATGTATATATGCTCTTTTCCCATTTTTCCATTTTTTTACACATACTACAAGCATTTGTAGATTTATTTACACTGACTTGAGCAAGACTTTCTGCTTTGTCAGCAGTCAAGTGGAATGTGCATCAGCCATGTCAAAGAATACATTTAGGTCATGTCAGGATTTCATCAGTTGGAATTCAGCTGGTGTGTCTAAACGCATGCATTTCCAGAGTTGAGCATCATGCCTGTGAGCACACTTGTCACATTCCTGGTAACTCGAATTATTAATGCGGTTTTGGTCATTCTTAAAAAAAAAAAATTGTGAAGACGTTTTGTGAAATGTCTCAGGGTCTTGTGAGCAAAGCAATAACAATTTCACATCATTTAAGTCTGCTCCTAAATGCGGAGTCATAAATCTGGTGAAACAAAAGCTTTATTCTGTGCCTCCACTAACAGACCCACTAATGAGGCATCATCAGGCCTAGAGGAATTCCCATTGTGTTTAAGAGTGGTTGGATTAGACAGGAAGGGGGCTTGCTTCGTTAAAGTGTGACCAGGTTTCATGGGGTGTCTGTCTGATGACTGAACATGGTATGTGGCTTTTGACTTCAGGGCTTGACTTTTAATACATAGCTAACTATGTAAGTTATCACAGCAAACTCAATTGACAAGTTATGTCTCATTCGAGAGTCTCAGACTACTGGTCCACTGGGCCGAATCTGACAGTTTGTTTGATTTTTTGTCCCTTCAAGTTTTAATGGTTTATCATTCAATACAGACTTTAAGCTTGTCACTCTGCATTTAAGTTTCCATTTAATGTTATCTATAGTTGTCTTAAAGTTTGTTAAGCTGAAACCTATAGACTAATTTGGAGTAGACGTCACAGTTACGTCACTTGCAGCTGTGTTGCATTGTGGTGGCAGAAAAACACTGGAAACAAGTGGAAGGAAATGGGTAAAATCCATGGAATAAGACAAAAAATGTATTGTTGTGCCTTTGGATGTCAGTATCGGAGGTATCGGAATGCAAATAATTTGTATATAAAATTGTCATCAAAGATGCCATTTGAAGCTAAACGCAAACGTTTAAACGGACAAACTATGAACGAAACCTACTATGAGTACCCTACTTTAAAGCATAAATTAGATTTAAACAATAGGTCTATATAATATTCACATAGGGAACATATTGTATTAGCCCTACAGTTAAAGCATGAAATACTATTTAAAACCTATAATAGTTTACATAATATTTACCTATTTTACCTCACAATTCTGACTTTTTTTTTCTTGCAAATGCAAGTTTATCTCCTAGTTCGGACTTTATAACTTTAAGTCAACAATTGCGAGTTTGTCAATTCTGAGGAAAACAAGCCAGAAGTATGGGATTATAAACTCATGATTCTGAACCGAGGGAAAAAGAGAGAATGATGAGTTGATTTTTCTTACCAGAATTGTGAGATATAATCTCGGAATTTAAAGAAAAAAGTCAGAATTTTGAAATACAAAATCACAGTTACCGTTTTTATTCTTTTATTCCATGGCTTCCATAGACCGCTACTTTAAAACTGTCATTTTCTGCCACCAGATAGACTC
The DNA here is from genome assembly GCA_018155175.1 of Sinocyclocheilus anophthalmus. Classification (NCBI taxonomy): domain Eukaryota; kingdom Metazoa; phylum Chordata; class Actinopteri; order Cypriniformes; family Cyprinidae; genus Sinocyclocheilus; species Sinocyclocheilus anophthalmus. The sequence goes on along the minus strand of JADLZN010009179.1, from coordinate 107,742 downwards.
CGCCCACAAAAAAAATCGTCATCACTGTTTGCAAACACTGAAATTGGTACTCTGAAAAACATGCAATGTTGTGTTTACTTTGGAAAAATAAAATCATTCAGAAATTGCTAGTGAATTTCACAAACAATTACAAATAAATAGCAAGTAACACATCGAAATTTTGAAGTAAAACATACTCAATAATCTTTGTCTTTATTTAATAACTTTGTATGTTAACAGTGAATCTTTTTCACTTCTATAATGTTTTATTACAGGAGGATATAAAATCCAATGTTTTCTGGACAGCGAATTTCAGATTACATAAATGTGTGACTTTTACAGCCCTAAAAATACATTGTGGCCCCTGGAACCTGAAAAAAAAACCTAGTCTAGCTGACAACAACAAACAAGACTGTACACATAGGCCTATGCCAGTTTGTAAGCTAACTGTATAAATGAGTCAGTAACTTTATATAGATAAAATGTATGGTTGTGTAACATTTGTCTCCTGATAGACAACGGTGTGCAGCTAGGTCTTTTGAGTTTGGGGCCCCTGATCTAATCCTTGATAGTTGCACTGATAGTGTAAACTGACTTGGCTTGCTGTCCATAATGGAGGGCTAAAGTGCTGTTTCCCCTACATAATTTAATATTCAGTAAAGTTACAACAGAATAAAAAGATGCCGGAGAACAATTGTCATGGCAGTGAGCTGAGCAGCTGTTTATATATTCTTATGACTGACAGGAGTAGAAAAACATGCACCTCCCGAAATTTCATTGAGAGCTCCATTTAATGCAAGAATGCCAAGAACATAACATAATAGTAAAATTGCTTCTGAAGTAGGAGGCCTGATGCACTTCCTTTGTTGTGGAGACTAACTGTACAGCTGCTTCTACAGCCAGAGATAGCAATTATTTTATCACTAATCAGAAAATCGCTAAAGCATCATAGTGTAAAAGAAGTCAGGCTGGGTTCTTGAGGGGGTTTTGATTCTCAGCAGAAAAATATATGGACAGTAAAACTTCAATGTGAAATGGTAGGCTTCATGCACACAACACAACAGCTACACGGGGTCAATATCTTAACAACACCAAGTCAGAGTCTTTGGAAAAATGACACCTAAAAAACCCTTGTTCTTATCTCGCATCAACATGTTCAGGACTCTGAAGATTAAAGGGAAAGTTCACCAAAAAAAAGAAAACCGTTTGTGGGCCTTCATCCTAGGTTATTCCAAAAACCCGTATGACGGTCATTTAGTCAGGGGAAACAAAGGAGATGTAAAAACATTACAGCTTCAGCAGGGGCGCAACTATGGTTTCTGGGCCCCCTGAACGGCCCTGGGCCCCCTTCACGATTGCGATTTTTTTGTACCCACCCACTTGGTAAAATCCTTTTGGGCCCCCCCACCCACCCCCACCCCCCCCCCCCCCCCCCCCCCCCCGCCCCCCCCCCCCAATAAAAAATATAATATATTTTGGCTCATCGGAAAAAGAACGAAAGTCATACAGGTTAAAATACACGAATGTATGTGGGTAAGTACCTCAATTGTAATTTTGGGGTGTGAAATACCCTTTAAAGCACATAAACTCGGGGGTTTTATTTGTTTGTTTGATGTTTAAATCTTGCCTCTGCCTTTCCAGCACGCCACAAAAAATAGATAAATGATCAACTGAATCAAAGTAGAGAGTTAAAAGTAGTGACCCACATATCTGAACAGACGCGACGATATCATATAACGCAGGCTTCATTTTCAAACTACTTTCGCATCCCTTAATGTTGATGATCCCTCTCAGTCACCGCGTTACGAGTGACAGCCAATCAGCGGCTCTGTCGCTTAGACCGCACGAGGTTTCAGAGGGAGAGAGAGAGAAAGAGAGCGGTGAGGTGATGCTGCGCACAGGGGAGGGGAGAAAGAGAGACAGGGAGTCCACACAGTACAGTGTCTTCACAGCGCTCAGCGGATACACATCGAAAGCAGGACTACTCTCGACTCCTCAGCATTGAGGTGAGTGAGGGAAATTAACTAGACGTATCTATTTTCTGCGTTTAATTGAACAGATCTGCATGGAATATGCACGCGCTATTTGACCCCTACAGACTTACGCTTTAGACTGACTTTCATGGATGCGCGTGGATGATGGCTGTCAAAATTGGCCCGGATACTTTTTTAAACTATTAAGCAACATATAAGTTTTTTTTTATTTTTTATTTTATCATAGCAAAACATTTGTATGATGCTATTTCTACGTGTTTATGGTTCATGTAGTCTCCTACATGAACGCGTGAGTTTTATATGGCTCGTTGTTATACTGCACGCGATAGTGTTGTTTATAATTGTTTTTAATGCTTAACGTAATATTCGAATACAAGATGTTAATAACATTTCTTGAGGAAAGTTTAAGTATTGCAGTTGCCATTTAAGCTGCAAAAACCTACTGTAAAAATGTTTTAATTTTTGTTTCCATCTATCCATATAACTTTCCACAATAATAACTTTTTTAATAGTTTTTTTTTATCAGCTTGATAGTCTTCATCAGTAATTGAATTCAAATGAGTGGAAAGTGTAATGACCGCATCACTGCAGGTTGTGATGTGATGATTTTACATAATTTAAGGTAGCAATTAAACTTACTTTTTCAGTTTAAGTAGGTTGACATTTTATGCAGTGCTCACTGTCCATCTGTTTTGTGGAGTGGCTGAATGTCCTTAGTTATTTACATCCCAAGGCCTTTTTTCAGAGATAACACTGAACAATAATTTTCAGCATGTATATGCAACATCTATTTTTATCAGTACTTGTTATATCAGAGGTTATATGACAGCGTCTCTCTTTGTTGCTTTGTTGCACCTTTGTACCTTGTTACAGCATTCACTGTATTTTGGTGTCAGGCCTTTTAAAACTGAGATGTTAACTTTAATATGTGTGGATATATTTAATATTTGTGGATATAAACTGATCTGTAAAAGTCATGCAAGATAATAAAATCGAAATATATATTTTCTAGTTATGCATTTAAAAAATCTTTTAAATATTTAAAAAAAAAAAATGCTGGACACCACTCTTTGTGAGCACAGTCTCTATAAAATTATTCAATAAATCCTTATCCAGTAATCAAGGATGACTGAAAAAGTAATGGAGAAGTCATGGAAATTCAATGATCAAAAAGTGTGGGAACATGTTCCAGACTGTAGCTCAGTTTGAGCCCTTTTTATGTCAGGCACCTGTAGATTTCTGGGTGGATTGATTAAAGTTGTTGTACATTATGTAAATTATTCATAAATTCTGGACTTCTCCTTCAGATTTTATTCTGAGGAAGAACCACAATTGTTGCAAGGGTTTCTAAAATGTGTGAGTTGGTATTTTAATTCATCAGTGTTATTATAAAAAAATATATCAGTGTTTGTTCTTTCCAGTCTTTGAGGCTATGCAGTTTTTAATCCTGTAAATTGCTGGATTTGACACACTGTAATATATCTTATTCTGGCAAATATTGGTTGAGCAACTGTGGTCTTCGGTATATGGATTGTCTTGTGGTGTTTTGCTTGGACTTTGATTGGATTTTAGGCCATATAACAAACAGTAGACCTCTTATGTGATCCTTTTTGATAATTCTGATGTTAGGATTTTTCCAGGAAACTGTAAAATGGGTTTATTAAGTTGATTTTAGTTAATAGCATACTGGATGTAAAGATATGCAATTTTCAGTTCTCCTTTTCAAGGGGTCAATGCTGTATTTTTAATTTTCCTTTCTCTTTGAAGTGATGCAAGCTCTTGGTGCATAAAGAAGACAAAAAAGTTGCAAAGACTAAAGTCTCAAAAAAAAAGATATTCTTTATCAAAGTTAAAAGTCAACCACGCCTAACTCGAAACGCTGTTCTAAACATGCCCCACTGTCTAGGTCACGATGTGGAGAAGTTTGATACCGCCGCCCAAATGTACGCAAAGAAATAAGGCGTAATAGTCTTTTATTCGGCCGGCACGTTAGTACTTATCGTTGCTGCCACCAATCGTCGTGAGGAGACCTGCTGAAGGTATTACGACGTAGGGCTGGAAAGGGAAACTACTTTGTTGGCTTTCCAAATTGGGACGATATTCGCTTGTCATGCCTAGAGTGAATCTGGATGTCGCTGAGGAACTCGCCCTGTGGATAAAGGATCGGCTTTACACGTGTGGACGAAGCGGGGTCGCAGCCTGGGTGTACATGTGGGTATGCCGCAAAGCACAGCTCACGCGCTTTGTCGAATCCGCAGCCGCGCAGTTCTCAAGCCTCGGCGGGTTCCTCATTCTAGCCCGCGTGGGGGGACGTTTTGTGTATTCGTCGTGAAAGGACCAACGGACTTTGTTTGGCCTTCCAAAAGAGGACACGACTAGAAATCAGGGCTTAAGTTGTTTTTACAACACTGTTCCAGAACACTTCAAACCAAAAATTCAGATGTGTGCAGCACATTTTATGGACGACTGTTTCCTGATCCTGGAAGAGTAGAATACAATGCCGGCAGTTCTGACTCACATTCTGCAAGTACGTTTTCATTTAAAGAATGGCCAATGGATATTTCAACCGCGATTCGGCAGTGTAGAGTAGCGCTTTTTTTTTGTCATTTCTCCGATCACAAATGCGACATGGTTTTATGTTTACGCGGCGTGATGCAACGCGTAAAAGGACAGTATATGTCATTATAATCCGTAATTATGACCCCACTGGATGCAACAAATGCCTCGTTTATAATCGGTTTTAATGTTTTTGTCTCGTCGCGCCATGACACAGCATCACAGTATGGTAAGGGGTGTAACATTTCCATCACACGCTTGAGGTATTCGACCAATCACATCGCACTGGATAGCTGGCCAATCAGAGCACACCTTGCTTTTCAGACTGATGAGCTTTGTAAAAATTGGCGCGTTTCAGAAAGGCGGGGCATCGAGGAGAAACAATAATGTACAGTAGTGGAAAAAAAATTGTTTTTTGAACATTAAAGCATGTCAAAATATTATGTTACACCAAATACACAAAATAATGTTATTTTTAGCAACATCATATGACCCCTTTAAAGGAATAACACTTTATGTGGTTCTCTATGGATTTATACTGGATTCTGAACAGTTGGGTGTTCACTGAAGACTCACAGAACCCTCATACATTATTTCTAAATGTGGATTTGATGCAAAACATGGATTTTCCTAAAGATGATTGAAGGAAATAGGTGCCTACCTCTTACAACATGTTTTAAAACACAAACTTATATTTAAATGTTAGCATGTTGAGAAATAGGTCACCTAATAAGCAAAGGGTTAGAAAATACTCGCAATTTTGTTTGGGTTCAGAGTAGTTTGCCAAAGTCTACATGATAGTAAGGCCTTATGACCTTTGACTTGCTGAAATTCTTTGACAAGAAGCCACATCACAACTGAATAGAAAATATAGCGTGCATGTTTGTTGTTGTTTTTATCATGGGCATTTTAATTAAATCTGAAAGGCTGTCTGAGAGGTTTTTTATTTATTTAAAAACATAAAACAAAAAAAAAATGTAATGGCAGTTGTTATAGTTGTCATGTTACATTCAAACACAGATTTTAAAATATGATGTTTTAGCAAACAATAAACTTTCCTTTTTTATCAAAAGTTTCACACTTTGACAGTTTTAATAGTTTGAGTTTTGAGTTCTCAGATTGAGGATGCCTGTATGCAAATGTTTCAGTAGGCTCTGTATGATAATTAGATCAGAGCTATCTGTCACCTGACACGACAATAATGGCCCAGCAAAAGCTGTGTTTGCTCGCAGGAGATGAAGCAGGATAACATTGATTAGCACGTGCACGTGATTCATTTCACCCAAGAGTGATTTATGGAGCTCCATCTTGCTTTTACCTCTATAATGGAACCCCTCACAAATATCGCCAAAAAAATTAAGCACTTTCAGACAATTGAACTGCAAAATAACTTGATCAAGAAAAGCGCGTCTGGAGTTTATGCCTATTTTTCCAAGATATGGATAATGTGCCGTTCTGATGTGTAGAACACTTCCAAAATCAATAGAACGGTCTTTATCTACACCCGCTTTAGTCCAATTCGAGGCAATTGATTTTCTTTACCAATTCATCGTCCGCTATCTGTTTTCAGTTTCCTGGCTTGTTCGTGTTCGTTCTTAATGTTTACTAATTCGTAAGGACGGGGATGGGGATGGAGGGAGGCCAACAAATGAAACAGTGTCTCAAGTGAATCTTTAAATGGACTCACGAAGAAAAATGCATTCTCCTCTGTTTCTGTCTATGATAATAATTTTACATCTTACAGCAGGGTCTTGTTATTTTTCGTTCATCCACACATCCCTATAGGAAATAGCCTTGGTATATGAAAGCTCTGGACGTACTCCATAGCATACTCCTCACATCATACAGTGAGTAAGATGACAGGGAAGATCACAGAGAGTGCGAGTTGGAGGGAATTTGGGGGGAAAAAATAGCATTGATGATGAAAAACAAACTTGAAACAGAATTCACTATACACAATGAATATTTCTACCATTCAGGCTGGTGCTTTAGAATAAATAAGGATCGCTTGCTCTCTTTGTACCGAGTGTGAAATAAGAATGCTGATGACAGAGACACCATGCTGGCGGTCCTGCCATGGCTGCGTTTATGTAAGATGATTTATTCAGTCAGTATATGACTGCTCTGGCCTGTGACTCTCCTCCATCTTAATCACTGTGACCCTGGTGATTTAGGTAAACTTCAGTGTGTACGGTTAGTAAAAAAGGGTGGGCTCCTAATGTTTATGGTGCTTATGGATCCTTTGGCCATGGATGGTGAGATTTTAAGATGATTGCTTTTACAAAACATTCACTGTAAAAGAAACAATCTGTGAAAAATGATGGCAACATTTTGTGTGGACACGATTAAAGTAAAAAAAAAAAAAAAAAGTTATATTTCATTAATTTAAATAGTGTTACTACCAAAATACTAACATTTGCATTTACCTTTATAATATACCTTCAGTTGGTAAAGAGAAAGCCACACGATGAACCAGAGTTCATCACAAGTACCTTTTCCACTAGTTGAGGTAAATACTAATATGCAGTATAGAAGGTGCTTAGTATCAAAGTTGAAAGATTTTTTTTTGTTAAACAAAATTAAAAAAAAATAAAAAATACACAAGATACATGAAACTGAGCACAAATGCCAAGTGAGAACAGGAAACTAAACCAAGACTTTAACATAAAAGCCCAAAGGGGAATTGTCACACTAAACTGCAAAAAACATTGTGCAGCATGCTCGTTAGAAAGGGCCTGATCTTTCTGATGTTGTGCAATGCAAACCTGCAAGATCAAGCGGTCTTTGCAATGTGTTCTTTGAAGGTCAGCTGGTTATCAAAGATTACAGCAAGATTTCTGACCGAAGTTGATGGGGTAATTTTAGAGGAGCCTAGCTGGATGGTGAAATCATGCTGTAGAGTGTGAGTGGCAGGGAAGACAAGAAGCTGAGTCTTTGCCAGGTTGAGCTGTAGGTGATGTTCTTTCATCCATGCCGAGATGTCCGCCAGGCAGCCTGAGATCCGTGCAGCTACCGTTGGATCATCTGGTTGAAATGAGAGATAGAGCTGTATGTCATCAGCATAGCAATGGTATGAGAAGCCATGTGCCTGTATGATGGGACCCAGTGATGTAGTGTATATGGAGAAGAGGAGGGGTCCAAGAACTGATCCCTGAGGAACCCCAGTGACCAGTTGATGTGCTTTGGATACATTTCCTCCCCAGGCCACTCTGAAAGACCTACCAGTGAGATAGGATTCAAACCAGCGAAGTGGAATCCCTGTGATGCCCAGTGATGAGAGGGCAGACAGGAGGATCTGATGATTGACAGTGTCAAAAGCAGCAGACAGATCCAGCAGAATAAGAACTGATGATTTGGAATCAGCTTTAGCAATCCACACGGCTTCCGTGACTGACAGTAGCACAATCTCAGTTGAATGGCCACTCCTGAAAACTGACTGGTTAGGATCCAGTTTGTTGCTCTGTGAAAGAAACAATGATACCTGGTTGAAAACAACTCATTCGAGGGTTTTTGCTATGAAGGGAAGGAGAGAGACAGGTCTGTAGCTATCTGTAAGTGAAGTGTTTAATGTAGGTTTTTTGAGCAGTGGGGTTACCCGAGCCTGCTTGAATGCAGTGGGGAAGGTGCCTGTGAGGAGAGATGTGTTGATGATGTGTGTGAGTGCTGGTAAGAGTGTAGGAGAGATTGCTTGGAGAAGGTGTGAGGGATGGGGTCTAGAGGGCAGGTTGTAGGATGAAGAGGAGAAGATTTGATACTTCTGCCTCAGTGATGGGACAGAAGGAGAAGATGGGAGTTTTAGGGGCGGGGCAAAAGTATCAATTATTATATTATATTCATTTATTATATTAATTTAAACAATTATTATCAAACAATTATGTGAACTGCGCGTATATCAAACTGTGTTTTTTCTGCATAAAAATAAGGGTCGTTTTTGGCTTTGGACTAAAACAAAAAGCGGAAGGGCTTATTGAAAAATGCTTATTCATTCTCTCTTCATTCTTTCACTTTTCACCAGAAATATAGTAATTTCCCCGGTAACCGCAGTAAACAAAGCAGCGCAGCACCTGATTTTGCAACTTGCAGTGCTCATATTTAATCAATTAAAATATAGCCTTTTGAAGTGTAAGCTATATCTCAATTTGCATGTATATTTGTTTTTTTCACCAGAGCACCATCTGAGTCTTCTCCTCCCGTCCCATTTCTACCAGTGATCCTTTCCTTTCCGCGGTACTCATCACTGTTATAGGTTGCCAAGTTGAGGGGACAAATAAGTTGAAATTTGTCTCGATTGTGTGAGAAGGATGTGTTTCATACAAGATCTGGCAACTGGACAACCTTAGAATTTGTTGACATGATTATTCATATAATGAGGTTTGGGCCATACAAATTACAGGAGTTTTACCGGAGGCAAATGTAGCAAACATATAAAATACGCCCAGTGGGATTTTTTTTATAGAAAGATGAAAAATACGGAATAAATACAGGAAAATATTTAAACAGGATGATAGCGGCATAGAATGGTAAAATACGGGAGAATCCCTAGAAAAACGGGAGGGTTGACAGGTATGAACATCGGATAACCAGGGGTTAGAAGGGGCAGCCCGTGCTGGCCTGGAGGAGAGAGGAAAAATATTGTCTAGACAAGAGGTTAAAGTAGAGCATAAAGTGTCAGTTGCTGCATTCACATCCAGACATGAGAGATGGGTAGGTGAGAAAAGAGAGGAGGATACTACGGAGGAAAGATGGGAGGGGGAAAGGGAGCGTAGGTTTCGTCTAAAAGTAACCGGTATGGGGGTTGGTGGCACACAGGTAGCAAAATGTAGTTTGAATGTAATGAAGAAATGATCATATATATGTAGGGGTTTTACCAGAATGTTGACTGCAATACAATTGCGTGTGTAAATTAAATCAAGTTGGTTGCCTGATTTGTGCGTGCTTGTAGTGGTAAGTCATTTGAGATCAAATGAAGCAAGGAGTGAATGGAAGTCTGTAGCATAAGGCTTGTCCAGATGAATGTTGAAGTCACCAAAGACTAAAAGTGGACTGCCATCCTCCGGGTATGAGGACAGCAGCCCATCCAGCTCCTCTAGGAAAGTGCGTAGAATTTGCCTAGGAGGGTGGTAAATCACCACAACCTGCAGTTTTACAGGAGCTGTTATAGTGATCACATGAGAATCAAATGAGTTATAATTGCATAGGAGAGAGTGGGTTGAGTATTTCCAATTGTTAGAAATGAGCAGACCAGTGCCCCTACCCCAGCCAACCTGACGGGGGGTGTGAGAGAAAGATAAATTGTTAGCTAGAGCAGCTGGGGTTGCTGAGTCTTCTGGACGAATCCAGGTCTCAGTCAGGCCCAAGATGCTGAGTATGGATTGTAAAGAAAAAGCAGAAATTAAGTCTGCTTTGTTGACAGCTGACTGAAAATTCCAGAGACCCACAGAAAAAGAAAGAGGTGCAGTAGAGGATGTAGAGATAGGATGCAGGTTAGCAAGATTGTGTTGCCGTCTGCGTCTGACGTTAGAGCATTGTCGAGAGACAACCGGAATATTTTGGAAACACATGATAGAGGTGGAAAAGAGAGGACAGAAAAGGAGAGTGTGTAAAGGGAAGAAAAATAATACTTATGTGCATTGCCGGTTTCGTTGCTCGGTGAATTTGCGCAGGTACAGTCGCAGGTCTTTACACTCGTTGGGCTTAACATGAGGAGACTGAACAGGAGGGCTGAACGCTTCCCCTGGCGCTTCCATGTCAGCGCACAGACCTCAAATAAATACAGTCTAAGACACTAACGTGAAAAAAGCTTTGGCCACCTTCTAATTAGCACAGCCAATAGCCTATTGCAGGGCAATTGCTCAAATCGAAACTACAGTTCGCACTTAAGTGCAGGAAGGGAGCAATGCAAATAGCACAGGCTCCTTCTTAGCCGAGGTCAATTATTATAATTACCAGTAAGTGCAATCAAAAATACAAACTACAACGAAAAAACAAAGTAGAAATAAAAAAGAGAACGAAATAGTCCTTCCTAGCAGCAAGTAATAATTTAAACAACAGATCTACAAACAAAGTATTACAGAAAACACTCACGCACCGCCATAAAAAAAAATGCTTGATCGGCCTCGATCCCAATCCTTGAGATTGGCTTGGGACATCCCTAGTTTACATGTTTTATTGTCCACACATACACACTTATTTTGCTTTACACCCACATAAACACAGGAAAATGTGAATCTGAATGCCCAACATACTTTAGTTTCTCCAGTTTACAGTGTGGATCTTCCAGTAGATCAGAGAGCATCTTCACTCCTGAGTCTCCTGGGTGATTGTAGCTCAGATCCAGCTCTCTCAGGTGTGAGGGGTTTGACCTTAGAGCTGAAGCCAGATAACAACAGCCTTCCTCTGTCACCATACAGCCAGATAATCTACAAAGACACACAAATCACCTTTTACCATCTCTAGTCTAGGTCAGATCAAAGAGTCTCGACAACTTTTCAGGTAATGTCACACAGTATAAAAAGTTTCTCTAGCTGTGGTCAGGCAGCAAGACCCTAGTATGTCTCCTTACAAACTCCAGGCATGACTCCAAGGTAATGTTCTCACAATGTGGACAACATAATTGCTTGGACAACATACTGATTTATGTCATATACTTTCCAGTATTTGATTACAGACATGGCCTACTGTTTATTTAGCAGATTGTTTGTTTTGTCATTTATTTTATTGTTAATTTTATCCACAGTTTCATCTAGAGCAGTGGATCCCAAACCTGGTCCTGGAGAACCCCCAACACTGCACATTTTTGATGTCTCTCTTATCTGACACACCCATTTCAGGTCTTGAAGTACCTACTAATGAGCTGATGAGTTGATCGGGTGTGTTTTATTAGGGAAGACATACAAAATTTGCAGAGTTGTGGGTCCTCCAGGACCTGGATTATGAGCGGCTGATCTAGTGTAATGCTTTGCTGTCAAACACAGTTTAGGCATATACTGTACCCAGGGGTTATGTGTCAGGCTCTGTGGTTCCAGGCTTTTGAGGGGTTTACATGTGTATGCAAAGCCTACAAAGTCTTATATCAACTGACAAACTGTAAAAAAGAACAAGTTGAGAATGCCCTCTAATATGAACACTAAAATGCTAATCAAAATCATTCTAGTCAGTTCAGTATTCATGAGCTCTCTGAGAAGTGGCTTTATGTGTGCGGGCTTTGAGTGCATGCATACAGTAAACCGACTCTCAGAGAGTGTGTGAGTACTGAACTCAGTACTCTTTTGCTGCTTATTGTGCTTGAATGGTTTAAAAATTTGTGAATGTTTAAACTGCCAAGACTTAAAAACACATGAAGATACATTCCGTCAACTGCTCCGAGTGTCATTGATGCTGAAATGTTTGTGGGAATTTCTCACATTATAAGCGTGGAACTTGCAGGAATTAGTAAAATTATGAAGTAAATTATAAAGTAAAATTATGTGCAATACCTGCAATCCTGCTCCAAAATGCAAGCCCTGAAAATGCTTCAAAACCATAGGCTTTTGTTTCACTGATCTCATCCTGTGGCAAAAAACAGCTAGCCTACATGTTTAGCTAAGTAGTGACTCAGTAGTAGCCTAACTAACACAGAAATAGGCTATTAAGTACTCTGTAAATGCCCTTCTCTTTGCCTCACTTATGTCTTTAACTTCTAAAACTTTGAGATTGTATCAATGGAAGATAAATGATTTGCGGCTTACTTACAGTCTTGTATTATACAAGTGCAAAAAACATAAATTAAATGAAACCTTAGATACACCTCATGCCAAAGTGGCAAGAGCATCAACCATCTGATTGCCCTGTCAATGATGCTATTGAACATTTGATGAAGCTCTGACGTAATCTTGTAAAATTTAGGGGCAGACCTAATTAATTATGTGATACAAATGCAACATGTTTAAATAATTTCTTCAATTAGTAAGAATGAGAAATGTGTAAAACAAATATAGCCTATATTGTTGAAAATGTACAAGGAAAGTCCACTGATGTGTTACCAGCGTAAGCCTATGAAGACACCAACAATATAACAGTACATTTCGGTGTAATTGTACATATATTTACATTATTGTAATCAAGAATTAAGGTCATGCTAATAAAAAAATGTATCTGTGAAATAAAGGTTAATAATAGAAAATAAGAGCAAACATGAACAAAGACAAACTTGGGTCTGCTGATACATTTCAAGCAGTCAGGACACTGACAAGGACAAATGTAATGCTTTCATAACTTAAATTTAAGTTTTCTTTAACTTTAACTTTTCTTGTAACTTTCTTACAATCCAAGTAATGTTTTTAAATACCTCAGTATCTCCAGTACACAATTTAGACTCTTCAGTCCAGCACAAAGCAGTTTCACTCCTGAATCCTTCAGGTCATTCTTACTCAGGTCCAGCTCTCTAAGTGAAGAGTTTGATGATTTTAGAGCTGAGACCAAGCATTTGCAGGATTGATCAGTGAGACTGCAGTTGTCCAATCTAAACAAAACAACAAAAAAAGTAAAAGTGTCAAATAGGCAGTGTGCTTACATTTATTTGTAAGGTTATATATTTTAAACTATATTTAAATCCTGTTCCAATATATACCTGTCATTAATTATCAAGTGTTCCTGTGTGAACTTCTGACTTAAATGGTCCCTCAATAAGCAACACAGAATTCTGCAGCTCACTGGTCCTATCCAGTGGTGGCTGCATACTCCGTGACCAGTTTCTCCTTACATGTCTCCCTAAAGTGCAGTGTCATGTGGTGGACTTGGTGGATGAAATGAGGAGGCACACCTAGCCTATAATCTGTAGAACCACCTCTATTGAAGTAGTCTCCTACTCCTTATCTTCTGTTGAATATAGCTTACAACATCCTATGTCTTATGTGTGCATCTTTAATTTCATAAAGCCATTTTTAATACCTCAGTTTCTCCAGTTGACATTGTGAACTATTCAGTCCAACAAAAATCATCTCCACTCCAAAATTCTGAGAAGATGAATTCAAACTTCGAAAGGATTGATCTAAGACAGCCAATCTACACAAAGAACAATGGTCTTTTAGCTTTGCAAAAATTCTTCATTGTATTTTCATAAAATGTCTAATTACTATGCAGTGGTTGTTCAATGAATTGAAAAACACAATGCACTGGCAGACACTGATAGGTCAATGTATTGTGTCAGTACCATGTTACTACTGAATACCACAAACCTCTGCTCTCCATAGTGTAGATTCTCCAGTCCAGTAGACAATAACCTTATTTCTGGACTCTGTAGGTTATTATTACTTAATTCCAGCTCTCTCAGAGGGGAGTTTGATGATTGTAGAACTGATGCCACACTTTTACAGCATTCATCAGTGAGATTGCAGCCTGCAAGTCTGTAACAGAAAGGAAATATAAGCACAAAAGCTGTGGATCAGGCTTGTCCAATCCCAAATATTTCCATTTATGTATTGTGTCACAGAAACATCTCTAGGTTACGTATGTAACCATGGTTCCCCGAGGGAATGAGACGCTGCGTCGAGATCGCTTTGGGAACGCCCCTGCGTGACCGCGTTCTGAAGCACGTGTCAAATCAGCCCAATGGAGTAGCGAGACGTCACGAGCAGGGTGACGTAAGCACCAGAAAGTATAAGAGTGCAAACCAGCTTCGATGAAGTAGCGCCTGCAAGGATGCCGGGAGTATGGCAAATACTCAGCGTCTCGTTCCCTCGGTGAACCTGTTACATACGTACCTAGAGGACGTTCCCCTTCAGGAACTCGAGTTGCGTCGAGATTCGCTTTGGGAACGATAATACCAACTGCGCCATACTACCAAGTGCCTGCTTGTGTGTGTATCTTATGAGCACATCATGAGGAGAGAACTTGGGAACCTGGGGTAGATTCCAGGTCTAGGTTGTAAAAACGGACAGAAGTGTGCGGAGAGGACCAGCCCGCCGCAGCACAAATGTCCTGCAAGGCCACACCCTAGTTGGAAGCCTTGGAGGCCGCCATACTCCTGTTCGAGTGCGCTCTGACCCTCATAGGTGACGGGAGGCCAGAGGACTGGTAGGCTAGTGAGATGGCCTCGACCATTGATGTAAACTGCTCTTAGCGAGAGGGCTTCTCCTGAAGCCCACATAAGGATCTGACGCTCCCAGCTTGTACAAGGGGCGGCGAATGCGACCCCCCTGCGATTGATTTAGGAGACCACCGATTGTTGTCTGTGTGGACAGCACATTATGTCCCGCCTTAGTCTGGAAGGAGTGTGACAGAGCTTGAAACAGACTGCCAAATCTCCAGGCAAGTTGTGTGCCAAGTGGATGATGGTCTTCCCACAGACCCTGGTCATAGTGGCCCTCTTGACCGCACCCCCAGCCCTGAGAGGGCATCTGTCTTAGTGTTACACTACGACAAGGAGCCCCTAATCGGGCCTTGAACTAGGAACCAATTTTCTTCCCCATATCCCAGGCACGTATGCATCTCACCCCGCGTGACCTTGTTATCAAGCGGATTCCCCTCGGAAATCCCCTTGGTCCTGAGCCACCACTGCAGGGGTCTCATCTACAGCAGGCCAAAATTGTTACCGGTGGCCGCCGCTGGCCATCAAACCCAACCGCCTCTGATACTGTTTGACAGTTAGTGACTGGCCTTCGCTTACTCTCTTGACTGTCGTGATGATTGACTCGATACAGCAGGATACCCAAAGGTTGCCTTCATCATGGTAGAATTCCCACACCACTCCTAAAAAGTGTTCTCTTGTAGTGGAGAATGTACAACTCTTCCTTGGCGTTTAGGTCTTAACCCCACTCTCTCATATGGCGAGGACGACATCCGTATGCCGATCCGCCAACTGCTCCGATCGAGCTAGCATCAACCAATCGTCGATGTAATTGAGTATGCGGATGCCCTGGAGTCGCAGAGGAGCCAGAGCTGCATCCACACACTTCGTGAAAGTGCGGGGTGAGAGTGACAGGCCAAAAGGAAGAACTCAATTTTGGTAAGCTTCGCCCCCGAAAGCAAACCTCAGGAACTTCCAGTGTTGAGGAAGGATGGAGACATGGAAATAAGCATCTTTGAGATCTATCGTAACAAACCAGTCCTCGGACTGGATTTGATATACTATCTGCTTGATAGTGAGCATCTTGATCCGAAGCCGTTTGATAGCGCGGTTCAGAAGACGTAGATCTAAGATCCGACGCAACCCCCCTATCCTTCTTTGGAACGATGAAGTAACGACTGTAAAACCTGGACGCTCTCGAGAGAGAGGAGGAACACGTTCTATGGCCCCCTTCCTCAAGAGAGTATCTACTTCTTGTTCCATTACCAGAGCCTGCTCGGGGCCCACTAGTGTGGGAATGACCCCGTTGAAACGAGGAGGACGAGAACCGAACTGGATTCTGTAGCCTTTCTCTACAACCTGCAGGACCCATTTTGATATATTTGGCAGAAGTTCCCACACTGCCAGAAAATCTACTATGGGAACCAGCCTCTCGAGGCTTTTATTAGAGGAGCCAGTTCGGTGCCCTGAAGCGGATGA
The DNA here is from genome assembly GCA_018155175.1 of Sinocyclocheilus anophthalmus. NCBI lineage: Eukaryota > Metazoa > Chordata > Actinopteri > Cypriniformes > Cyprinidae > Sinocyclocheilus > Sinocyclocheilus anophthalmus. The sequence goes on along the minus strand of JADLZN010009179.1, from coordinate 91,689 downwards.
CTGGCAGGGAACAACCGACCTGACTGCTGTAGTCTCTTCACTTGAGGGGCGAGCTCTCCCGTGCCTTACCGTTGCCGGGCGGCAGCTGGGATTTTCGCTCATCGGAGCTCACTGAGCCCTGAAGCACCGAGGGTGGCAGGGGTATCAATGAACCTCCGTGAGGGCACTGAGGAGGATTGGGCACCGTATACTGTAGTGGGGAGTGGTCCTTGGGGGGGGGGGATCCGTTTCCCCCCAGGTGGTGGCTGCCCTCACTGACCTGCTAGAAGACCCGCCGACAGAGAGCATTCGCCCGACCCCGTGCGATCTTTCCGTGGTGGAGGGGTGCTGTTTGCAGCACGCTCTTTGTTTTGTTTAGAAGACTGTTCGAATAATGATGAGCTTGACGGCTTGGGTCTTCGTTCAAAGGGGGGCTCCGACCATCCCCCGCGCTGAGCAGGTCAGCCTGGTATGCTTGTAAACACCCCGCCAGTGTGTGCAACATTCGCCAGCCGTGACCTCGTGTCCAGTATCAGCTTTCCCAACCAACTCAATGTAATTCTTACCAGTGGCCTAAGGTGGGAGCTTTTGGGGCCGTTCCTTGACGATGCTTGAGGATGGTTAAGTGCTTGCCAAGCGCTCGCTCCACCCCTGTGTGGCATCGCCCCCATATCCCTTATTCATTCAGGACCCTCACGATTTTCTCGGTTTAGGCCGTTTGAATATTTTCGGACTGTGTGTCTGTAAAATACGATATGATTCTGGTTTCTCACCCACTATCGTTGACAACCATGTCAGCATGGGAGAATCCGGTTAACCACGGCAGGCCCCCTTCGTTAAGTCTGTTATCTGTATTCCAGAAAACTCTCGTCTAATTACTTTTTAAGGGACTATCGTCCTTTTCCTTCTTGGCGTGCCAAGACAATATTTTATTTTGCTAATGCACAATCACAACCTCATACCGAGGTACTGGTGGTGGCTATTCCACAGTCTCCTCATCTCGTTACAGTCTGCACATCACCCCTCCTCTTAAGGGACTAGATATGAAAGATCTGTCTCTCCTGTGATCTCTCCTCTCGTTGGGAGGAAGAAACCTCCTGCAAGCGCGGGCTTCCGAACCATGATAGACAGCCCGCTGATCTAGCGGTGAGGACCGATAAAAGAACTCGTCTGTCCGGTCTCATATTCCGCCAGTCCACTACATCCACTTGCGATTCCCCATGACACAGTCCGTGTGCTTTGCCCTGTCGGCAACACGGTGACCGCTGCCATGCGTGATCGCTAGCCTGGCTGCTCTCATTACAAACATGGCCCTCCAGAGCGGAGCATGCCGCATCTGGATAGCACTCGGCGTCGAATGACACTCAGCCCCCCTTGGAGCTGACCATTGCATGCTTCCGCTCAGCTCCCAAACAAATGAACACAAATCGTGTGTATCTCACCAGCAGCCAGATATCTTTGGCAGGGTAGGACACAGTCGTTTTTTTGTAATGCCATTCGCGGGTTCAAGCAGGTCGCCCCTAGATTTTTTCATACTATTTTTTTTTTTTAAATATGCTTGTTCTGACGATAAAACCTTAAATAGACCTACCCATACACATATCGCTACTGAAGATTCATAAGCCTGTGTTTTGCTCTCTGCGCCGTGATGTGCTTTGATACTTTCTGGGTGGCTTGACGTCACCCCTTCTCCGTGAGTACGACCATCGCTACTTGTTTCCATTGGGCTGATTTTGACCGTGCTTTCAGAAACGCGGTCACGCAGGGCGTTCCCAAGTGGATCTCGCTGCAGTCGAGTTCCTGAAGGGGAACTGTAGCACGACTATGCAAAAATCCACTATAGCTCAATTATAATTGTGAATATAAACAGTGTTGTATCTATGGTTCCACCCGTGACCTGTTTATTTAACTGAGCTCATCGATGGTTTACCTTATTTAAAAATATTCATTCGAAATACCCTACTTAGTTCATTTCAAACAGAATCTAAATCTATGTTTGTTTCTTCCCAAAAAAAGAGCTGTTTAATAGTTTCTCAGTAAAAGCAAGATATTTAAAATATTTCCATTTTGTGCTTGATTTTGACTGAGAATAATTGAGAGACTCATACATAATCATTGCAAAACCTGCAAATAAGTTGTAATAGGCATTAAATAGCATTAAAAGCTGAAGATTTTTTAAAATATCATTATCTTATTTAAAGATAAATCCGGGTTTTTTTCATTAATTACTACCCTTTAAAAGCCTAATAAATGTTTCCCAGAAGAAAAAATACAATATGTACAATTTACCCTGATCATTCATTTCAATTCAATTCAAGTTTATTTGTATAGCGTTTTTCACGATACAAATCGTTGCTAAGCAACTTTACAGCAAATTAAGTTTGTACAATATTTAGTGGTAGCTTATCACTGATAAGTGGTGACTGTCAGTTAATGTACATATGGCAGAAATGTACGGAAAAATCAATTAAAGACGTAATCAATTAAAGATGTAATCAAACAGAAGATGAACACTATTAACAGCAAATTATTATATGATGCAGCACTTATAAAGCCAAAATTTGGTAGTTCGTATGGATATGTTCCAGGATTGGCATCATCTGAGGTCCTCTGAGGGGTTCCCTTTCATGGGAACTTCGAACTGTGTCTTCTAGGGGTCGCTATGGGGAACACCTCATCGTGACCCGTGTCTGAAGCATACATTGAAAAAACACCAACAACACGTTGGCCGGCAGCAGCCATGACGTCACTACCGGTGCGATTATAGTATAATTAGGCGCCGGGAGAACACATCATCCTTTTCTTCGTCTTCAATGACCGTTTTGTTTGAAGCGTGCATTTCTGTGGTAAGAGTGATCTCTATTCATATCATTATGTTGAGCACTAGCAAAGTGTTTAGAGGATGTGTGCATCCGTAAGGTCGTTATTTGACATCTGATGACACACACAATCTATGAGTTATTTGTTTGGGCGAAGAGCACGCACGCGATGTCCTCGAGAGGGCAATCAGCGTTCACTGCGAGCGTTTTTTTCCAAGGGAAAAGCTCCGCTCTCGTTTGTTTCTCTTTTCAAGGAAAGAGGGGCAGCCATTGGCTCCCCGCGATTCAGGACCCGTAGCTGCTGAGGCGCGGAGGAGAATGAGCTCATGGGGATCGCAGGTGGATCTGGCTGATGAGTTTGAAGAGGGGTTTCCCTCTCGCGATCGTTGGCTGTGGACGAGAGTGAGCAGCTGGAGGATGATGTTATTTCATTAACATCGTCTGATTCAGGGTCCAGTGCTCTGCTGAGTTCAGTCCAGGGAGAGCAGGAGATGTCTGAGGAGGGCAAATAAGCTGAGGCTGAGCTTTCCCAATCCTCCTGCCCTGCATATGATCAGTTTTGGAAGTTATGGATCGCGCCACAGCAAGGCTTTACTTGCCATGAAGCGGGTGAAGAAAGTGACGTCGCAAGGTTATCTCGATGAACGTTATCTTTCTGGCTATAACCCTCCAGCTCTGGTGAGCCTTCCTTTCTTCCTGATCTCCATACAGAGATCGAGAAAGAATGGAAGAGGCCGTTTTCCTCACGCATATATCGGTCTCAGCATACGAGTTATGCATGAAACGGCTTGAGAAGATGCCCCCCCGTAGAAGAGACTCTGGCTAGCTATCTCTAGATGTAGTGGATCCTAGACCTATGATGTTTTGGTTGGTTCTATGGCTTCATAGTGACCACCTTACTGATGGTCCTGACTAGAGGCTTCTTCGGGTCGCTTCTTGAACGGGGCTCCGGCGCGGGAAACATGGTGGGTGAGTACGATCCATTTCTAATATATATATATAGATAAGGTTGTGTGTGTGTGTGTGTGTGTTTTGTGTTTAATTATAATGCGCTGGTGGTTGTGTGTTATAATCCATCTAAGATATCTTTCTTTGCAGTGTTTTTTCCGGGACCTGTGTGTTTCTGTCCTTTTTATAGGGTAGGTCCTCGGTGAGCACCCCCCTCTGTTGGATTCAGAAACCGGGTGCTCGACTTGCAGTGTTTACTTCACTCGTCGATATGGTGTCCAGCCGGTATGATAGCCTGGTTTTGGCTTCATGCTTCCTGGATCATGCGGTCAAGTCACAGGCTTCTGCGGGAGCCTTCTTGATCATCAGGCCCCCTGCACAGCACTGCAAAATTTCCTGGACGTCTGGTACACCGGCTTCCTGGTCACCAGGACATCCCCTCTTGCTGAGGCATCCAGCGGGAAGTATAGGTGGCATTTGCGAGAACCTTCTTGTGTAGTGCTGTCTCAGGCAGTGCTCCCCTCGCCTTAGAGGGTTGTATTTGAGCTTGCCTCTCCCGTTTGGCTCAGTACTTCCGGGTATCTGTGAACAGATGCTTGGGAAGCTCTTAAATCCATGCTATGGTAAGTGCACACGCTAAGCTTTGTGCACTTTCTGAAATCCACATGGTGGTGAGTGTGCACGCTGAGCACTTTGCGCATTTTCTAAAATCCACATAGTGGTAAGTGTGCACGTTATACTTTGCGCACTTTTCTGAAATCCTGTATGGTAAGGGTTACGCGTTATTAGCCTCGTTCCCTTTCTCTGAGTTGGTTTAGACCCCGGTACCTTGGGCTCCACTCAAAACCGGTTCCTCGTTGACACACTTTTGAAGCATCGCCTCCCCTCACCATTGAGGGTTATTGTGAGCATGGTGCTTTCTTTCGAGCGTTTGAATTCTCTCCCTTCTGAGGAGTTGGATTCCTCGCTCCGTGGGCTGTTCTCGTGGTAGTGTTTAGCAGTGCTCCCCTTTTATCAAAGGGTTGCCTATGAGCACGCTACTCCTTTCTGAATTCGGAGTTCTCCTCTCACGTGAGAGTTGAGTTCTCTGTTTTCCCAGAGCACCTGGAACCAGCAGCATCAGGCGAACTAGGAGTTTTTTGGCTAGCTTGCAGTACGCTTACCCTTCTGATTTCACAATCGTGCTGTAGGTCGAGCCCCCTCTCGTTGAGAGCTGGGTGTTGTGCTCCCTCAGCTAAGGTAACTTACTGCTAGCCGTTCCAGCATTGGAACATGCTGTAGGTTGAGCTCCCTCTCGTTGAGAGCTGGGTTTGTGTTCCCTCAGCCTAGGTAAACTACTGCTATCTGTTCCAGCATTGGAACATGCTGTAGATCGAGCCCCCTTCTCGATTGAGAACTGGGTGTGTTGCTCCCTCCGCTAGAGATTTACTGCTACCACTTCCAGCATTATACCTTAGATCGGTTGATGATTCTCAAACATATTGTTTTGGATGCCCTTTTCCCTCTATGGGCTCTCTTTCAGAGTGCACGAGAACAGTATTTTTTAAAGCCATGTTATGGTACGGGTTTTTTTTTGACGTAATCTTTGTACACTTTCCTAAAAATCCACACTGTGTTAATTCGCATTCAGTACTCCTGCTTCTTTCTAAAATCCTGTAGGGTGTGGGCTTCATGCCCTTTTCTTGAGCTGGTTAAGCCCAGTTCCACCTTGGTCACCACTCCACTTGCGTGCGGTAGACCCTGTGTGACAGGCCAAGACTTATTATGACGCTAGGCTCTTGGTCGTATCCCCTTAAAAGGAATCCATTTTGATTCCAAGCCTTGAGCTCTACCCCAGGCCCAGGATTTCTGGCCCTATCAGGTACGTTTTTTGGGGTATGTAGCTTAGGCCTTTGGCTGTAGGGGATAATGTTACTGACAGCCGTCTTAACGTCCCAGGTGCAACTCCCATTGCTATGGTAGAGTTGGTACTTAGTGCTGTTGGGTCCCGCAAAGGGGCTTGCCTCAATGACTTACAAAGATACATAACAGCTACAAGTGTATTCACTACTTGCTTTATGCAAGCACTATGTAGGATAAATCACTATACAGGATTTACTCTATTATCGACACAAATTGATAGGTTAAACAACAAACACCCACCCACAAATAGTCTATATACAAAGCATCATGCTGTCTTTGAGTTCACATGAACAACTGTTAAAGTTATTCGTCGTCAGGCTACAGAAGAATACCATCATTCCTCCGTTCAATTAGGCCTAAGACATCGAGAGTCACACAGACCTATGACAACCCAGCCACAACACATAATTGTGAATAACATGCCTTACCTTAACACAGAATCGACCACAGAGTCCAACGTTTATATTTTTTCTAATAATCTTTGAGTTATCATGTACTAAACATGAGTGGAATTTGTACTGCAGCGCCCCCACACCTTGATGCTCATGACAAGAATAGCATGTATAGCTATCTTTATTGAAGTGAATTAGGTTTAAATCGCCGTCATGCATGAATGAATGATTTTTTTGCAATTTTACACATAATAATTTACGATGATCACATTACACAAAACTGAATTTGCACGTCAAAATAACACATTGTCAATATTTTTTGAGACCCCCCAAAATTTCACAAATCACGTTTTCAGGGAAGCCCATGTCTTATTAAGGGGAGCCGAGCTCCCGCTAGCTCCCCCGTAGTTCGCACCCTGTACTTAGTGCTCGCCATGGTTTTCTGGCATGCACTCCCCTCAGCATGGTGGCATGGGTATACCGTTCCCCATAAAGGGAACATCTCAAAGGTTACTCACGCGTCCTCTAAGGTTTCCTGCCATGCTTCGTATGTCAAGCCTTCAGAGAAGAACTGCTGATTGTTTCTCCGCCGGTGTCATTTATAACATATAGTCGCACCGGTAGTGACTCATGGCTGTCACCGGCCACGTGTTTTTGTGTTTTTTCATGTATGCTTCAGACACGAGGGTCACTACGAGCCATTCCCCATAGCGACCCCTAGAGGACGCAGTGTCTTGTTCCCTACTCAGGGAACCATGGTTGCATATGTAACCTGAGATGATTGGCATCATCTCTTCTCAGGTGTTCTGGATCCAGACTGAAGCTTGTGTAAATTCTAGTTACCAACTGAATGTCAATCCCGTGGCAAAACAGAGAAACAAATAGAGACATAACTAGCGTAGCTGCTGTTTCCAACCAAGCAACATTGATGTGTTTAACCCAAACTAAAGAATAATAAAGTGCATTTGATCAGATATAACTGCAGTACAAGATTATGAGATGCATTGTTTGAATGCTTGGCCAAAGAGATGTGTTTTTAATCTAGATTTAAACAGAGAGAGTGTGTCTGAACGTTATCAGGAAGGCTATTCCAGAGTTTGGGAGCCAAATGCGAAAAAGCTCTACCTCCTTTAGTGGACTTTGCTATCCTAGGTAGGTACTACCAAAAGTCCATAGGTTTGCGACCTTAGGGAGCATGATGGATTATAGCGTGGTAGAAGACTAGTTAGGCAAGCAGGAGCTAACCCATTAAGGGCCTTATAGGTTAGTAATAATATTTTGTAACTGATATGGAACTTATTAGGTAGCCAGTGCAGAGACTGTAAAAATGGGGTAATATGATCATTATTTTCTTGACTTGGTAAGGACTCTAGCCACTGCATTTTTGACTACCTGCAGCTTGTTTTTTTGAAGATGCAAGACAACCACCTAGCAGTGCATTACAATAGTCTAGCCTAGAGGTCATGAATGCATGAACAAGCTTTTCTGCATCAGAAACAGGTAACATGTTTCCTAACTTGGCAATGTTTCTAAGATGGAAGAATGCTGTTTTTGTATCATGGGAAATATAATTTTCAAAAGACAAGTTGCTATCTAATATAACACCCAGATTTTTGACTGTAGAGGAAGTAATCGTACATCCGTCTAGTTGCAAATTGTAATCCACGAGATTCGGCGTACTGTCTTTTGGTCCAATAAGTAATATCTCTGTCTAAATCTAATTTAATAGGAGAAAATTATTGGTCAAAAAAATTATTTTACATTTTTAACACACTCTGTTAACTTAGATAATTTAGAAGTTTAATCTGGCCTTGTTGAGATATATAGTTGAGTATCATCAGCATAACAGTGGAAACTACTTCCGTATTTTCTAATAATATTACCAAGTGGCAACATGTTTATCGAAAATAGCAGAGGACCTAGGAGTCCTAGGCTAGGATAGATCCTTGTGGCACTCCATATTTTATTGGTGATAATTGAGATGTCTCCCCATTTAAATGAACAAAGTGGTAGCGATCGGACAGGTAGGATCTAAACCATCTTAAAGCCTGCCCTTGAATACCTGTATAGTTCTGTAATTGATCTATGAGTATGTCATGATCTATAGTGTCGAAAGCAGCACTAAGATCAAGTAAAACTAGCAATGAGATGCAGCCTTGGTCTGATGCAAGAAGCAAGTAATTTGTAATTTTAACAAGTGCAGTTTCTGTTCTATGAAATTCTTCTTAGAGATCTTTTTTGCAGAAAGGAGCACAATTGAGCAGACACAACTTTTTCTAAAATTTTAGACATAAAAGGAAGATTGTAAATGTGTCTGTAATTTGCCAGTTCTCTAGGATCTAGTTGTGGTTAGTTTTTCTCCATTTGCGCTCAAGACTACGAGTTTCTTTCTTGAGAGAATGGGTATTACGTTTTTCTCTAACCTTTTTCAATTTGATGGGGGCAACAGCTTCTAATGTATTAGAGAAGATCGTGTCCATGTTGCTAGTCATTTCGTCTAGTTCATGTGTACTTATTGGTACACAGAGCAGTTGAGATAAATCAGGCAGGTTATTTGTGAATCTGTCTTTGGTGGCTGGAACAATAGTTCTGCCCGGACGATAACGCGGAGCCATATAGTTAATATTAGTAATACGCAGCATGCACGATACAAGGAAATTGTCAGTAACATCATTGCTTTGAGGTATGATATCTATATCAGTTAGATCAATTCCATGTGATATAATTAATAATTATGATTAAAACGATGAGTGGGCCCGGCGACGTTTTGCTTGACTCCAAAAGAGTTTATTAGGTCAGTAAACGCAAGTCCTAATGCATCATTTGTATTATCAACGTGAATGTTAAAATCTCCGACAATTAGCGCTTTATCAACAGTAACCAATAGGTCTGAGAGGAAATCTGCAAATTCTTTTAGGAAATCTGTATGCGGCCATACACGGCTCATACTGTATATGATCATTATATTTAAGAATGTTTGCAGCTTTTGAAATAGTTGTATGAACCCCTCATCTGTCCTCAGTGTGAAAATATGAATCAAAAAATCATACTGTCACTGTTAAAAAAGGGTTAAAATGCAGAAAAGTAAGGCTTTTTTAAGTAGGCTATGTTAGTATTTTTGTTTACTTTTTAAGGGATAAATGGTGTATTGAAAACCTGTTTGGACTGTTTGTGTGCTGTTGCATTTTATTGGTTTAAAGGGGTCATATGATGTTGCTAAAAATAACATTATTTTGTGTATTTGGTGTAATGAAATGGGTTTATGCTGTTTAAGGTTAAAAAAAACATTATTTTCCACATAATGTACATTATTGTTGCTCCTCTATGCCCCGCCTTTCTGAAACGCTTCGTTTTTTACAAAGCTCATTGTTCTGAAAAAGCGAGGTGTGCTGTGATTTTCCCGCTATCCAGTGCGTTGTGATTGGCTGCATACCTCAAGCGTGTGACGGAAATGTTTACGCCCCTAACACCGCAAGGCGATACACAGTACCACGGTACCATACTGTTGCCGGAGCGACGAGACAAAACCAATAAAACCCATTACAAACGAGGCATTTGTTGCATCCAGTGTGGACATAATTACTGATTAAAATGACTTATACTGTCTTTTTTTTATTTTAACCCGTTGCGTTGCGTTGCATCGTGCTGCGTAAACATAAAACCATGTCTGCATTTGTGATCGGAGAAACAACAACAAGCGCTACTCTACACTGCTCAAAACCCGCGTTTGAATCGTCAGTGGCAAACTCTTTAAATATAAAAAAAACGTACCTACAGGCTGTGAGTCAGAAGCGCCAGACCGTCCTTGCAAAGTGGAACTCGCCCACTTTATACGAAGACAGACGCATTGTAGGGTACTCGGCAGGTTCAGGAAACAGTCCTCCATAAAATGCACTGGACACATCTGTATATTTGGGTTGAACTGTTTTGGAACGGTGTTGTAAATACAACTTAGCCACTGATTTCTATTTGTGTCCTCTTTTTGAGGACACAGCTCACACATGGCAAAGCTTTAAGTGATTGGACGGGCTTGGAGAATGGCACGGGCATGGGACCAAGTCTTAACTTTTTATAAAGAATATCTCTTGGATTTTAAACTTTAGTCTTTGCAACTTTAGGGATCTTATCTATTCACAGCTTGTATCACTCCAAAGAGAAAGGAAAATTTGACATATGACCCCTTTAAATATGAAAACATACATACATACAGGCTGTGAGTCAGAAGCGCCAGACTGTCCTTGCAAAGTTGGAATTGCCCCACTTTATAGAAACAGGCTTTGTGCCACAGATGCCTTGTAGGCTATTCTTCCAGGATCAGAACAGTCCTCCATAAAATGTGGCTGCACACATCTGAATATTTGGTTGAACTGTTCTGGAACGTTGTTGTAAATACAACTTACCACTGATTTCTAGTCATGTCCATTTTTTGGACGACCAAACAAAGTATTTTCACTTTCACAACGAAACACAGCATCTTCACGACATGGCGGCAGCAACAAAACTACAGCGAGAATAAAAGTTACGCCTTCTTTCTTTGCGTGAACATTTGGGCGGCGTTATGCAAATCTTCCCGCACAGTGACGTAGACATGTGGGGCGTGTTTAAACGAGGCGTTTTAGGAGGGTGTGGACAAGTCTTAACTTTTATAAAGAATATCTCGCTGGGTTTCAGACTTAGTCTTTGCAACTTAGGGATCTTATCTATGCACGAACAGCTTGTAACACCCAAAGAGAAAGGAAAACTTTACATTTTTAAGACTTAGAACTCCCTGTTAAAATTCACTCCTTATTATGCCTATGGTAAAAGTGAAATAATACTTTTGGAATATGTTTGACCAAAGGTCATTTAAAGGTCAGGAAAACCCCTATTTCAGCTAAATGTAAAAGACAAAACTGGACTGTCCCGTTTTGAAATATCATGTCCATCTACTGGTGCACCCTTGAGCCAGATGTTTATTTGTCCTCCTTTTATGCATATGAATGAATAACTCAATCAATAGTCAATGTTTTAATAATTAATAATTATCTTAAAAATAATCATTTACACTCAATACATTATTACTGTATACTGTTTTATAATGTGGTACAGTACTGCGGTGCAGATATTTGCCACTATTTGCAATAAGTAGTATGCATAGCAGAAAATACTGCTATTTTTACATAGTGTAAATAGAATTGCTATATGCACTTAGTGTAAATAGCATTAAGCATTAAGAAAATATGCTATTTTCACTTAGTGTTAAAGTGAATCAGTGTATTAAATTCACCCAACCAGATATTCATAAAACTACCTCCTTTAGTTTTCCACAGAATAAGACATATGGAATTGGAATTGGACAATTGGAATGACATAAGAGTAGGCAATTGATGATTTCTTTAGTCGTTATGATATTTAAAATAATTATCTGTTTTTAATACAGCCTCAGAATTTGTATTCAAATTACTTTTAAAGTAAAAAAAGGCAGTGTAAAGTATTTACATTACTGTAAATTATGCAATCATGTAAATTAATACTCACAAAGCTTTTCTACAGTTGTTCACAGCTGGTAACAGTCTCCTCCTACCATCATCTGTTGTGTTGTATTTCTTGAGGTCAAGCTCATCCAGCACCTCCTCTGACATCTGGAGCATGTAGGCTATTGCTGAGCAGTGAGCAGGAGAGAGTTTATCCTCTGAGTGTTTGTTTGATTTCACAAAGTCCTGAATCTCTTTGTAAAGAGTCAGATCATTCACTTCCAGCAGACAGAGGAGCAGATTAATGGATCTGTCAGCTGAGAAATCATCATCAGTTCTGATTGTGTATTTAATGTACTGAGTGGTGTTCCTGATGCTCTCTGAACTGTTCTCTGTATGTGTCAGAAGACTCTGTAGGAGTCTCTGATTGGACTCCAGTGAGACGCCCAGTAGGAACCGCAGAAAGAGATCCAGGTGTCCAGTTTTACTCAACAGGGTTTTGTCAACTACTGATTCTAGTAGCTCACAAAGCGAGATATTCCTAAACCTGAACCACTCAACCATTAAAAACAGAGGTTTCAGTGCTTGCATGTTCTTAGCGATATATGCATGAAACACATAGAAAGCAGCAAGAAACTCCTGAAAGCTCAGATGTACGAAGCTATAGACTTTTCTCTGATGAATCACAGAATCCTCCTTGAAGATCTCAGTGCAAATACCAGAATATACTGAGGCATCAGTGACATCTATGCCACTCTCAATCAGGTCCTCCTCATAGAACATCACATTGCCCTTCATCAGCTGTTTGAATGCCAGTTCAGCAAGTTTCACAATCATTTCTCTATTTGACTTTAGGAGCTTCTCTGGATCCTTCTCCTCATACTTCTGATTCTTTATATTTGTCTGAATGAGCAAGAAATGTATGTACATTTCAGTCAGAGTTTTGGGGATTTCTGCACCGTCATTGTGTTTCAGGTGGTTTTGAAGCACAGTGCCTGAGATCCAGCAGAAGACAGGGATGTGGCACATGATCTGGAGGCTTCTTGCTCTTTTAATATGTGAGATGATTCTGCTGGCTTGATGTTCATCACTGATTCTCTTTTTGAAATATTCCTCCTTCTGAGACTCATTGAATCCCTGGATTTCTGTCAGACGGTTGATGTATTGGGAGGGGATCTGTTTGGCTGCTGCTGGTCTGGAGGTGATCCAGATGTGAGAGGAAGGAAAAAGATATCCTTTTATGAGGTTTGTAATCAACACATTGACTGATGAAATCTCAGTAACATCAGAAACTTTCTGTCTGTGTGAAAACAGTGTAATTCTGCTTTCGTCCAGACCATCAAAGATGAAGACAACTTTACACTCTTCATAAATCTTAGAGTCCAGATCTTGAAGTTCAGGATAAAAGTCCAGCAGAAGTCTGTGAAGACTGTACTGATGATCTTTAATTAAGTTTAGCTCTCGAAATGGAAGCACAAACATGAAATCTACATCCTGATTGGCTTTTCCCTCGGCCCAATCCAGAATGAATTTCTGCACAGAAACAGTTTTTCCAATTCCAGCGATGCCTTTAGTAAGAACAGCCTTGATTTGGTATTTCTCCTCACATCCAGGTTCAGATAAGGCTTTAAAGATGTCATTGCAGTAGATTGGAGTGTGTTGTGAATGATGTATTCTTGGTGTTTTCTCCATCTGTACAACCTCATGTTCTTTTTTCACCCCTTTACTCTCTCCCTCTATGATGTAGAGATGTGTGTAGATCCTGTTCAGCAGGGTTTGATTATTTTGAAGTTTGATTCCCTCAAATAAGCTCTCATACTTGCTCTTCATGCAGATTTTGTGAGTGTCAATTACTCTGTGCAGGACATCATCTGTTGGTTGGTGAGAATCCTCCAGCAGTGAGTGTGTCTGCAGAGCTGCTTCTTTGTTGTGCTGCCTGATGTGGATCTGACAGTAGGAGGAAGTGCAGGTCAGATCATCTCCACAAGCACTGTAGGGACAGCTAAAAACAGAACAGGACAGAACAGATAAAGATCAGCACATTTAAAGGTTTACCATCATGACATGTAATGGATAATCAACGGCTAGCTGTGCAAAGAACCACCCGACACGCAGCAGAGCAATGCACAGCTAGGATTTTCCCCACTTATACCATGGTCATTTGCCAGTATTGACAAGTTGTTAACAAACTAATTAAAGTTAACAAAGCTGTTAATGATGTTTGTTGCTCAATATTTGACCAGAAGGTTAAAAGTTACAGTTATTTTCTTCAGATACAGCACGTAAGACCTAGAATTCTATCCACTTTAAATCAGACACAAAGATGAAGCATTGAGATAAGATTACATCTATTTGAATAAATTAATTGTAGCCAAGTGAAAAAAATTAACAAACCCAACGCTAAGCATAAATTGGTAGTGGGTCCTTTAAGAAATGGTGTTGGGACACTTGCTTTGCGGCGCTCCCGCATGTAACACATGTGCGCTGATTGTGTGAGGAGAGCAACGAATGCAAACTTGTGCTCTGGGTTTTTGGGCTATTTAGCAAGGTAAATCTACATTCTTATAGAAGTTGTGAACAAATTGCATAAAATGTGTACATGAGCGTAGTATGTTAATAAGGAATGTTTCGTTAATCATCTTTAAGGACGTTTTTTGGATTGCATGTGTGAGGTGGATCGGGTTTGATCACGTTTTGGACACGTGCAAGGACTGGGTATGTACAATGAATGTTAATGAAGTTTAATTTTATTTATTTAAAGCCCAGTGTATTTGCCTGGTTGTAGGTGAATCTGTTTACATTGGAATATGCCTGTTAAAAACAGTTATGTGTGTTCTTAAAACATTTCATACCTTGATAAAATTATTAGAATGTATTAAAATATGTATTTTCATGAAAACTGTGGAGTTTAATGGTAGGCTAATGTATTGTTTTCATTTTACTCAAATATTAGCCTCTACCGTATCCACGGTATACTCCGTTTAATTTCATTCTAGTGCCATTCAGAAAGACTGAATTTTCCTATATTTGAACCCTGAAGTTATTGAAGGTTGTGAATATTCCTGGACTGAATTTCTTGGAATTTTTTTTCCAAAAGTCACTGGGGGATCTCCTGTTTTTTTTCTTAGTTTTTGTCAGATAATCATAATAGAGACATAAGGTTTACTCTATTTTATTCATTTTTTCCATCAGTGCTTACTCGTCGATGTCCTTCTGAGAGACAGCCGTCAGAATAAAGCCCCTAAAATATATTTTTTGTATCCTGTGCTGCTTCCTTACAACCCACAGGCCACATTTTGGAACCAGGAGTGGGGTATCTGACTGTTGGGAGCCTATAGGTCATTTTTTTTATTCATTTTGAAATACGGTAGAGGTGAAGATAGGTGCCGGTGGAAACGGAGTGGAGGCTAACTTCCTGGGTGCAGTTATCCAGTGAACAGATGTCGGCCGGCTGGAGGTGACCTGGTGAGGTGACGATACTGCTAGGTGAAAGGAAGAAGAGTGCCTTATCCACAGAGGTTTGCAGCGTGATTTCCGAGGAGACACCTATCAAGAGACTGTTTAAAATGTAAGACAGAAGTATATGAGCAGTTGAGAACATATCCTTTGACTTCCAAACAATTTCGAACTGATTAAAATACTATTTTTGACTAAAGCAACTGTTTTCATTTTGTTAAACTGAAGAAAATTGTATACTTCAAAATTGTATACTTCAAAATGAGGCTCCAGTTTTACAGGGTGATGAGTATGGGGATGAACATGGTGCAAGTAGTAATAGGCATGACATGCACAAACAAATTCAAGAACTTAAGAGAAAGCATGAGGAGACTATGGCATCAATTGCTAACTTGAGCAGAGAGCCAGCCAGGTCTTATATTTATGTACTGATAAACAGTTAGTCTTGAAGAAGTTTTGAAAATTGTAGCAGAACAAGGAAGGGCTATAGGAAAGCTAACCCAAGCTGTGGAGAAACTCACCACACAGTGCATCAACCCAAAGCAAACGCAAGGTGCAGCCAAGGTTTACAGATGATGGGCAGCCAATTTGTTTCCATTAAATACAGGCTATTACAGAGCAAGCTACTAGCTCTGGACGCCAGGGAAAAACCCACCCTCGGTTGCTGTGAGCCAGGCAATGTGAGGGCAGTCCATTGGCTCAACTAGTGTAGATACTAGTTGTGATAGACTACTTGAGCGTGCTGTGGGAAAATGTCCCGTGGCTAATCTCAAAATAAATGGTGTGTGTGCCACTTGTCTGCTGGATACAGGAAGCCAAGTCAGCACTATTTCTGAGAGTTCCTTCAGGAAACACCTGATTGGTGAGGATAAAGATATGCTCTCAACAGCAGGCTGGCTGAAGATAACTGCTGCCAATGGTTTCGACATACCTTATCTCAGTTACCTTGAGTTGAAAGACGGTGATGGCTAAAAGCACAAAACATATGTCACGTGATGGGTCATTTGACTACCTGCTTGAGCCTCTGAATGTACCATTACCAGGTGGATTGATTGTTGTTCCCTGTGTGGTGGCCGCAGGGAAACCATTGTTTCCTGTGCAGGTGGTGAATCTTTCCCCAGAGGACATCTGGTTGCGGGCCCTCACCAGGCTTGGGACTGTAACTTATGTTGAGAGTATGAAATTAAATGAGACATGTGAGGTTAAGTTCCAGCGTATTTCAGCTGATATGGGGGAAATCACTGTTAACACCAAAAGCGATCAGGTATTGGAGAACAGCTCGAAAGAGTTCCTCATCAAGCTCCATATCGGTTGTGCCCTTCAGCAGGCAGAGCTGAGTGATTTGTTAATGCAGTTTTCTGATGTGTTCGCTCTCGAGGATGAAGACCTTGGTTTCACTGATAAAGTACAACATGAGATCAATGTAACTGGTAATGTCCCAGTGACCGAGCCTTACAGGCGTATCCCACCCACTCAGTACAAGGATGTTAGGGAACATATCAGTAAGCTTCTCAAGAAAGGAGTGATCCAAGTAAGCACCAGTGCTTATGCTTCACCTATTGTACTAGTGAGGAAAACAGATGGTAGCCTTAGGCTATGCGTTGATTATAGACAGCTAAACTCCAAGACACAATGAGACGCATTCCCTTTACCTAGGATCGATGAGAGTTTTGACGCGCTTCAGGGAGGAACATTCTTCTCTTTAATTGACCTGGTGAGTGGATATCATCAGGTTGCCGTTCACAAGCATGACAGACATAAAACAGCCTCTACAACTCCATTTGGGATATTTGAGTACTGCCGTATGCCTTTTGGGGTTTGTAATGGGCCATCAACATTTCAACATCTTATGCAGACTACAATGGGTGATCTAATTTTTCAAATCATGCTAGTGCATCTGGATGACATACTGGTGTACGCACCCACTTTCCCAGAGCACTTGCAGAGGTTGGAAATGGTCTTTAAGAGGCTAAAGGAAACGGGTCTCAAGGTCAAGCCTGAGAAGTGCCACTTTCTGCAGCAAGAAGTAATCTTCTTAGGTCATCAAGTCTCAGCTCAAGGAATTGCTACGGATCCAGGGAAAATTGAGGGTCCCCAAAACAGTAAAGGAACTGCGCTCGTACTTAGGGTTCTGTAGCTATTACAGAAAGTTCATAGAGGGTTTTTCTAGAATTGCTGGGCCCCTTCATGATTTAGTGAATCTGTGTATTACCCAGTTCGGCCAATGTAAGAAGGATTTCTGTGCTTTGTGGTCATCTGAGTGCCAATCAGCATTTGAGCTACTGAAAGAGAAGCTTACCTCTGCTCCTGTATTAGGGTATGCAGATTTTAGTCTCCCGTTTATCTTGGAGACTGATGCAAGCCATGAAGGCTTAGGGGCAACACCGTATCAGCAGCAGGGTGGTTGTAAGAGGGTCATTGCATTTGCAAGTTGGAGGCTTCGAAAAGCAGAAAGGAATGACCGTTACTATAGCAGCATGAAACTTGAGCTGCTGGCCCTCAAATGGCCGGTCTCAGAAATGTTTTGTGGTTATCTTCTAGGTTCTAAGTTCGTGGTTATCACAGATAACAACCCTTTGTGCCTTCTTAAAACAGCCAAACTCGGCGCAGTTGAGCAAAGGTGGGATGCTCAATTATCTGTGTTTGACTTAATACAGCTGCTGATGCTCTCTCTAGGCAGCCTCTAGCAGGGGAGCCTACCATTCCGGACGAGTATGATGACTGTGTTGCCATCTGTGACATAATCAGTAAAGGGACAGTCCTGGAGCCTGAATTAGTAATTGCTAGTGAAAGGTGTTACAGAGTCACAAAGATTTGTGCCTTGGAATGTGGTGGAGAGGTAGACAATGACAATCAGAGAAGCACACATACTCTGCCAGGCTACACAACCGCACAACTGGCAGATTTCCAGAAGAACGATCCTACCATCAGTTCTTTCAGACCCTTTGTAACAGATGTTTTTACAAAATTCACACAGGCATTTCCAACCAGGGATCAGAGAGCTGACACTACTGCAAAAATCTTGTTGAGGGAATGGTTCATGAAATACGGTGTACCTGAAAGATTGCATTCTGATCAAGGAAGAAATTTTGAGTGCGAAGTTATCGCTAAGCTTTGTAAAATGTATGGTATGAAAAAAACCCGCACTACACCCTACCGGCCTCAGGGTAACACTCAGTGTGAGCGCTTTAATTAAACGCTCCACGATCTACTGCACACACTTTCCCCTGAAAAGAAGAGGAGGTGGCCAGAACATCTAGCGGAGTTGGTTTATGCCTATAATGTCACGCCACATGCGACCACTGGATACTCACCATACTACTTACTGTTTGGAGTTCATCCACACCTTCCAGTTGATGCCCTGCCGGGGCACGAGCAACCTGTAGACAGAAAGCAAGACTGGTTAGTGATTCATCAGGCGAGATTTAGAGAGGCTCACGGACAGGCAAGAAAATATGCCAAACACAAGGCTGCTGAGAGGTTGGCCCCTTTGAATGACAAGATCTATTGTCCCATTATCAATGTTGGTCAACAAGTGTATCTGTGTCACCGACCTATGGGTAGGAACAAGAGACAGGATTCATGGGGTCCTACTGTATACAAGGTTCTAGATGTCCAAGGTACTACATATACCGTTGAGCCCCTTGAGGGTGGTCCTATCAAGAGACTTTATAGAGCTGACTTGCGACCCTGTGTCATTTCTGCTCCTAAGCCAGAATCCACTGAGAACCATCCTCCTAAACCACAACAATAGAGAGAAGCAGAGTCCAAGCATGTTGAAGTGCAGTCTGATCCTGATTTTATTGTGCTAGAAGAAGTCACTTACCCTAGTCTGCAAGAGACAAAGCAGATTGAAAGCTCTTCGGCAGAAGGTGAAGTGCTTGTAGATCAGCCCAAATTTATTTTAGAGGATACTGAACCGTGATATTTTGAACCCAAGCAAGTTATGCCTGACACCAGTGCTGCTCTCAGAGTGGAAGAACCCATGCTGAAGAAGCCTGTGCGGGTGTGCACTCAAACCCTTTTAATGAGCCGAGATCAGCATGTAATGCAGTCTCACTCAGTCCTGAAATCTTTTCACAGGTGTTAACAAGCCTGGGGAGTGTGTTCTTTAGGGAAGCCATTAAAGAAGTGAAAAAAAATGTATTAGGTCATTGAGGACAATGACATTTAGCAGGGTGGAAAAAATTAACAAACCCAACGCTAAGCATAAATTGGTTGTTGGTCCTTTAAGAAACAGTGTGGCGACACTTGCTTTGCGGCGCTCCCGCATGTAACACATGTGCGCGGATTTCAGTGTGAGGAGAGCCACGAATGCAAAGTAGTGCTCTGGCTTTTGGGGCTATTTGGCAAGGTAAATGTACATTCTTATAGAAGTTGTGAACAAATTGCTTAAAATGTGTACATGAGCGTAGTATGTTAATAAGGAATGTTTCGTTTGATCACCTTTAAGGACGTTTTTTGAATTGCATGTATGAGGTGGATCGGGTTTGATCACGTTTTGGACACATGCAAGGACTGGGTATGTACAATGAATGTTAATGAAGTTTAATTTTCTTTATTTAAAGCCCAGTGTATTTCCCTGGTTGTAGGTGAATCTGTTTACATTGGAATATGCCTGTTAAAAACAGTTATGAGTGTTCTTAAAACATTTCATACCTCGATAAAATTATTAGAATGTATTAAAAGATTGTTTTTTTTGTACTCAACGTATTTTCATGAAAACTGTTGAGTTTAATGGTAGGCTAATGTACCGTATTTCATTTTATTTGGTATACTCCATTTAATTTCATTCTAGTGCCATTCAGAAAGACTGAATTTACCTATATTTGAACCCTGAAGTTCTTGAAGGTTGTGAACATTCATGGACTGAATTTCTTGGATTTTTTTTAAGTCACTGGTGGATCTCCTGTGTTTTTCTTTGTTTTGTTTTTTTTGTCAGATAATCACAATAGAGACATAAGAATTACTCTATTTTATTCATTGTTTCCATCAGTACTTACTCCCATCGATCGTTGTCCTTCTGAGAGACAGCCGTCAGAGTAAAGGCCAAAAAATATATTTTTTTGTATCCAGTGCTGCTTCCTTACAACCCATAGGCCACATAATTATAGCATTTATTTTAATTAATTATCGAGAGAGAGAGAGAGAGAGAGAGAGAGAGGGATGAAAGTTGCATGTGTGGGTCTTCAACCATTGTTATAAAATAGTGATAGCTTAATATCAATAACAGAGCCATTTAGATGGTCAGAAACTTCTCTGAAGCTGACTCCAAAGGCTCCAAAGCCCCTGATAAACCTTTCAGAACTACAGAAAGATCCCAGTAAGTAATTGGCCGCCTGTGTAAGAGCACCTCAGGGTGGAATTTGCATTTCCTGGGCCTCAGCCCCTGCATTGAAAGGATGTCTGCACCTAGATCTGATTTCCCTGAAATATAGACTCCCCTCAGGGAGAGCAGTCTGCCTTAAGCCCAAACGAGGATCTGATTCACCAACCTGAATACAGGGTGTGAACGCAGACCGCCCTGATAATTTATATATGAGACTACCATCATGTTTTCTGTCTGCACCAATGCATGGTAGCCCCTCAGGTCCAGGAGGAAGTACCTGAGAGCCTGAAATACAGTCTTCCTCCCCAGGCAATGTATATGCCAAAGGAGATGTCAGCCTTCCCAGGCCCCCTGGGCTAGGCAACCATCCAGGATTGCCCCTAAAGCATAAGGGAGGCATCTGTAGTCACCATCTTGCAGGAACAGCTTGCCCCCAGTGTGGGAGTCAAGGTGAGAAACCATAATTCTTCCAAATACAAAGGGAACAAAGCCCTCTGCACATTAACCCTATCCTCCTCAGGGGGTTGCACAATGGGTGGAACCCCATGCTTTTGAGCCACAACTGAAATAATCTAATGGTATCACTAAAAGTATCTTGTTGGTGGTGGCTGCCATAAGATCCAGTAACCTCTGGTATTGGTGGACAAAATTTCTCAATGCAGCCTGAAGTTCTTCATCATTAGGGAGGACTTGATTTGAGAAGGGGACAATCATGCATGCATGGAATACGAGCCCCATACTACCCCCATAAAGTCATCCTCTGGCTGGGAGAGAGGATATTCTGTTTGATGGTCAGTCTCAACCCCAGATGTCTCAAGAAAGTGAGGATGACATCTCAATGTCAAAATACTAATGCCCTCAACCTTGCCAATATGAGCCAGCCGTTGATGTAATTGAGTACATAAACGCCATGGAGTTGCAAAGGATCCAGGGCAGCATCTATGAATTTTGTGAACATGAGGGTTGGTGGGGCAAGCCCAAACGGAAGAACTGGTTACTGGTAAGCTTTGCCCTCCAAAAGCGAACCTGAACTCAGGCAGCCACACTAGCCTATTGCTCTTTCCTCCACCCCAAGAGGAGGCAGGGCTTGACCGGGGCTGGCTCGTGGAGGGAGGGAGGGAATTGTTTGAATGCAGCTGATTGTTTCTTGGCCATCTGAAATCTATCAATGATAAGTTTTTTCTCATCTGGCTGATCAAGCATGCTATTTGCGTAGTGACACAAAGGACTAAGTCTGTGTCCTGGAAATCTAACTTTTTCCTCACTTCTTTTTTTTTGCAACTGGCCATTACATTTGTCTACCACCATAGTAACCACCTCAAGCCACTCTTCAAAGGCACAAGACTGCAGCATTTATCAGGGGCTGCCACCCAGCTTCTTAAAGCCAGAGGCAGCCCACAATAGGTCATCATCTGGATCAGAAGAAATCACTAAGCAAGCTTCTGAATCTAGAAAGAGGTCCTCAGAGTCTGGCAACAAGGCAAAAGAAAGGGCAGAGCCTGTCTCAAACTCCCATTGCTTGCAAAAAGGGACCACTTTCACAATGATACTAGTGTGCTCCACTCCCAAGCAGATGACACACAAATCATGATAACCATCCCTTGTAAAGAAATGAGACCACAGCAAAGCACATTGCTTGTAATTTTTAGTGGGTGCCATTTCTTACACTAAACACAAAGATGTTAGACACCCTTTTTTAACTCTTAGCAAACACAGAGGGACCTATCATACACCCAGTGCAATGCGATGCCAGGTGCGACGCAAGTGTTTTTTGCTAGTTTCAGCCAAACATGGTTATCAATTTCATGTCCAGCACCACGTTGTTTAAATAGCAACTGCACTTGTGCCCATCTGTTCGCCCACTGGCATGCTAGTCTGAAAAGAAGGCGTGTTCAGGCACATTGTTGGTTGCTATTTTGAGGCAACTGAAAACGATTGTGCCATTGACCAACTAAAACCTGATCTAAAGTCAATGGTGCAGTATTTTCTTATTTATTTGAAGGGCGTGTTAGTAATATGCGCCTATAGGCGAGTGCACAACGCGTGTACACTCTGCTTATTACACACACAGGAGCAGCAGCACACACAAACATGCTAAATATTAAAAATTAAAGGTTTACAATGTAAAAGATTATCGCGCTCACACTCGAGCATGTAAATAGCGAATCTGCCATGGCGCAAGCGCAACTGGCTTTTAAAGGGAATGGAAGATGAGACTCAGATTCGTTTTATTGCACATTAAGCCAAAACACACCCATGACTCTGTAGCGTCAGAAATCCTAATTTCTGTTGTTAGTAGAGGGTACGGCTTTTCTGATGGGTAAACCTCAGATTAGCAGCCCATATAAATGGTACCAGAATACATCAGTCTGATCTTGGGTGAAGAAATCCCCTTTTTCAGCACAGTGTAGGTGATCTGAGCGATACTCCTCATTTCATTATTTAAGGCCTTATTATGTGTTACGTATTATTGTATTTCATTTTGACTCGCTCATTTGAAACATTTACGTCAAATTAATGGTTTTATTCTAGCTTAGCTAACTATGAGTTCACCATTGCCTGTGAAGTGAATGTGTTGTTTTGATTAATGAATGAATTTGTATGGGACATGCATGAGTTTCCCATGCATGCTCACAGCAGTGCAAGTCTGCTCCACATGCACCTGTTGTGAGCTTGCATTGGTCTCCTAGCAACACGTGACCCCGGAAGTGTGAGCAAACCCTTCCGGTTAATCTGACAACAGCACCCACTTCACAGACCTGTGTGTAAACAAAGAACTGCATGTAACTAACGCTAACTCTTAAGCTAAGCCCTTTTACTTCAACTGCTAGCTGTTAGCATATGACTAACGCTAGATAGGCGTGTAAAGTGTAACTTTCTAACCACTCTCTCTCTCTCTCTCTCTATCCCCGTCACACCTGGTGTCACTTCCTGTTGATGCCATCACAGGTCCTGTGGGACCCACCCACATACTGGGTTTTACTTGTGGTATTGTTTATTTTTGTTTTGACTTTATTTTACCTCTTTTTAATTTTATTGCATTTTTTTACATTTGTTTAGCACAAATGTACCAAGTCAGCTAAATTGATTTTATTAAATTTGAGATTTAATTAATTAAAATTTTTTTTTTTTTTTTATTATGTATTTATTTATTATTTATTATTTTTATATATAAAATTTTTATTTTACTTTCCCTTTTTAATCTCCTACAGCTATTAAGACCCCTTTTGTTTGTTTTGTTCTACTTGACCTATTTTAGTTATTGTAACCATCACCACATCTTCGCATTTTTTATAGGAATTACAGTAGTTCAGCAACTTTTTTTCCTTATGAATTATTAGCAGGTTATTATAGCCTAATTTCCCTGTGCCGCCCGAAGTTCTCCTCACTTTTCCATACCTAATCATTGAGGCGCTACTGTTCGACCACCGATTCTGTCAAGATAGAACTAGAACCATTCCCCCACTGTTTCTTTTTTCTTTTCTTTGATGAGTATTTGTGGTCCCTGCTAGTTTAGCTAACATCTAACCCTAGGTTTATGAAGGCTATTGCAGCATCACCCACAAGTGACACCTGCTTAGCCATATCTCTTGGGAAAAAACTAAAATAGGTAAAATCTTCATCTTATTTTATTTCAGTTCATCTTATTGATTTCATTTTCGTCATGGTGACCAAACCCCGTGAACCATCATGTTTTTAAGTAATAGTTTGACTACAATGTATACCCGTCATCAGCTGACGCCCCTGCTTACGGTCCCCCTCACCAATTACCAAACCTCTCTTTGTGTCACTAACACAAAAGCATAGCACCCATCCTCACTAGCGGCCTCCTCACCCCTATTTCATACATTACTGGCCTTCTCGCCTCTACCGCCGGTCCCCATAGAGATAGTTTAAAACACCTCTGGAACATCTTGCATTGTTTGTCTGCACCCTTCTCCTCTCTGGTGTTCCTCACAGTTTGCCATATGTCCAGACAGTCTCCACAGACATCCAGCCTGCAGCTCACCAGACCACCGGGGAGACACTTAGCAAGCACTGTAATGCATCCATCTCCCAAGCAGCCACGCCTCAATGGCAAGAAAGGAACACTAGACTGCGACATAAGTGAAACTGACCACCTCATACTCTCCTCGGCCCACACCCTCAAGGGCCTCAGACATGAGGTATATGAGCTGAAACTGCAAGTCTCAGAATTCTGCAGAGAACTGACACCTTCTCAACGAGAGAAAGCACAGAATGGATGTAAAGAACCCCACAGAATGGTGCGACATAAGGAAATCACCAGTCTTCACAGAGGGTCTAACAGCTGCTAAACACCAAGCGCCGCTGGAAAAAGCCATCAGACAGGACTTAAAGAGAACTGTTTCACACAAAGTCATTCTTAAAACAACATATGTGGAACTAATGAGAGAGACACCACATCTTAGGCATTACAAGGCCACCTGCATACAGACAGTGCTGAGGTCCAAACCCTGACTCAGCAGTTAGAGAGGAGCTTGACTTGGTTCAGAAAGTATTTAAACAGTCCTACTGACTGCGCATAGACTTAAGCAAAAGATAGCCGGCTGAATATCGGTCGCCAGCATTGCAAGCCCTCCACGCCTGTGCACAGGTACGAAAGGGGGGAAAGGGAGCCAAAGCCTTCTGCTTGACACTTCACAAGTCAGCTCCCTGAAAATCTCTGCAGCTGCAGAAAAAAAAAAGTTTAATTCAGGCGAACCGAAACAACGCATGTGAATGCCACCTGCAAGCAGCCCGAGCTGAATTCATGTCAAATGAACTGTCATATGCGTGTAGAACACAGGGACACAGACAGGAAAACCAACAAACAGAACTTCCCTGGCTAGCCAGGCGGCCACCGCCCATCAGCCAGATCCGCACCTGCGAGGGGGGGGGGCGAGAGCCACTGTTCACACGTCAACAACTAGCAGCCACAAGGGGGTGGGGCAGGGGCTTTTCCAGAGGATCACTGCAGACACACATATCGTGTGACCCCACAGACCCCAACGAGCTGGCCAGAGACAATACATCTGGCAACCTAAATACTGCAGAGACCCTGAGGACATTAAAGGAACTGATCCTGAGAGTGGCCTTACCAGCAGCTTAAACAAGCCATCATTAAGGAATTCTCAGACCCAGAGTCTGAAGAGGGACTGATCGCTGCTGATTTTGAACTTCTCAACTCAGAATCCAAAGCGGGCACCATAAGGCACCCAGCATTGCCACAATGCATAACCCTTCTACAGAAAGCCCCTAGCCTGAAGAGGACAGAGCCATCACCATGGCTACAGACCCAGGTTCCAGACCAACCACTGGGAAAAGGCGTCCTCATCCTGCAAACACCACGGTATGTCCAACAGCAGTCCACCACAACATCCTCCTCCACACCCTTCACACAGGTGCTGAACGGAGACTACACAAGGACAGCTGGACACGCCTAACTCTGGGTTACAGGAGCTGCTGACACACACAAAAGAGCTCCTTGAACAAAACTCAAATAAGGAATACTGAGAAGGACAAACTTCTGACTCCATGCCTGATGCAACACAGCATCAGACCCCCTCCAAGGGAGGAGCATCCCTTAAAAACCGGTCTACACCCCAGAAGCAGCCAGACAACGTTGAATTGAGCAACGGGCCCACATGCCCAACAGCGAAAGCTCTACCAATACAACTCAGGCAAGCTCAAGTCGGTGCTGCCACAAGAGCCAAGCGACACCGCAAACATCGGATTTCTAGTGACGTTGAGCAGAGCAGAGAGCTCACAACCACCTGCCGTTTTCCTGCCATCATCACTAGGTCAGTCTTAAACTCTCTGCACGCTACAAAATCTCTATAACAATTACCTGCAATCCCTGGAAACACCTGCACTCTCACCAGTGAGAGTCTAACCCGTCTGTCCCACATCACGGGTACCACAGAAAGCCTACTGGCTAACAACATCAACAAAAAAAAAACATCCTACCCGGACTAACTAACTTCAGGATGACAGGTGACACAGCCACGACACCTGCTGCATAAGCTCGAGGACCCACTCCTTGCTACAGCCTACATCACCACAGCACAAAGAAACGACACCTGAGAGCATCCACCCCGGCACCCACAGCCCACTCCTGGAGCACCAACAGCCAAAGAGCCATCACTGTCTCTCAGCCGTGAGTGGCAGGGGTGTGTTCTATTGTTCTGCACCTTTGACATCGCGCGTTGTTGTCTATTCTACGGACAACAAAGCCCGAAAAGGGGGAATTTGTAGCATCTGGACCAATCAAACACACAATATATATTTTGTTAGCTAGATTTAACAAATACTCTGTAACACCCCAGGAAGCCGAACAGGCCCCTGGTTCCATGGTAACCCTGACACCCGATACATTTACGACCTCCTGGAATTTAGGTGAAGAAAATCGCTTCCTTGCCCATAGGGAAAATCCACAAGGGAAGGACTTTTCTTTGCTAATTAATTAATAGGAAAACTTTCTTTGAATGAACACACATATCCTTCACGTCATTGGGTATATTATTGTCATCGTGTATTTGGTCTTTTAAATTGTATACTGTTATGCAGGCTTATAATCGAAACACACTCCTTTCAGCTTACATATATATAACTCTACCATGTTTAGTACCTATGAATTCGTATTCGGATGATCTAATTGAGATTGTATATTGTATGTTTACACCTATGCAACATATTAGTGTTCTAAGAGTCTTTAATAATTTGTATCCGAGTTTCATATGCAAATTATCATGCTTTCAAACAAAGGGCCATAAAAATGACCCAGTATCTCAGAACTCCCACTTGAGATTCCGGACTTCCTCATTGGACAAGCACATCTTGAGAGGCGTGAATCTCTGCAAGCTTTAAAAGGCCACACTCCATGTGACCCGCCAGTCGGTGGTTCTTTTTCGATAAGACGCTCCAACGCTCCAGAACATCCTAAGTTTTGTACCAGGCTTTCGGCCTCTATCTTTCCATTAATCAAGATTCTCTGACTCAAAATTGGTTCTTTTCATTGACCAACTTCAGCAAAGATCAACTGGAAACTTCAGATTACATCAAACCTCTCTTTCAGACAGATGAGACATGCAAGTCTTATTAATTAGGTATCATTTGCACCTTTTTACAAAGGTGTGTTTGAACTAAGAATCTTATGTTTCCCTCCCGCGGGCGATCTGCTTAATATGCAAATGGTTCTATAACTTCATATTCTTATTTCTCTTCTCTTTACTGCGTTAAGCTTTTAACCCTTTCCTATACAAACTGTGTGTGTGTGTGTGTGTGTATGTGTATGTTAGACCAGTTTATGTGTTTATGTAGGATGTTAGACCAGTTTATGTGTTTATGTTGTATGTTAGACTAGTTTAAGTGTTTATGTAGTTAATAAAACCTTACTTGTATCACACTTGACGTGGTTCATTGTTTGCTCATAACTGGAGTCACTTAATCATGCAGATTTATGCTACAAGCTTTTGTAGAATTGTACAGTAAGAAAGTTATTTCCTTTAACCAGGAAATTAACGTTCTGAGAGGTCAGCTAAATATCTACAGCGGATCTAAAATATTCATAATTAATTATAACTAGTTATGATTAATTATTCATATTTCCCATGAGCTGATTCGTTACACGTTCTTCTAACTCATTAACAAATAGGTACAACCCTTTTGGACCATGCGCCTGGTGCACCGACCGTTTTTTCTGTCGTTAAAGTAGCAAAAGTGAATTCGGACACGCCCTAAGTTCACTTGTGCCATGTGCTTCAGACCATGGGGCCCAGAGACTTCCATGCATACATTCAAACAAACAGCTTCCTGAAGACAAAGAAGCTGGTGACTTGCTTTTCAGTCTATGGTCTTGGTGATGCACTGAGAACACATGCCGTTTATTATTAATTATTTATTAAAATGAATTACTTACTAAATAACTTGGAAAATTTTGCTAAAAAGGAACAATTGTTTTTTTAAGTACTGTGACGAGTGGGGCGGTGCCGCGAGCCGGGGGAACGGAGCGAGGCCGTGAGTAAGTGATAATACGACACGGCGCCACTCACTGGTCTTGAGTCCCCCCGGAGGAGCTCCGGAAGGATAAAGAGGAGTGACGACAGTGCAAGAGGAGAGAGGACCAGGCCTGGATTTATGTTGTTTTGGTTTTGTTTGTGCGCGGCAGTCGTCCGTGAGGGGCTGTCGTGCATTATCACTTACTCCACCGGCCTCACTCCGTTCCCACGGCTCTCGGCCCCGCCCCACATGTCACAGTAGCCATAAACAATATCATTAAGATAATTATATCATTATGATTTGTTCACGAAGCAGACATCATTGCAGACTGTTGGCCTGAGGCTGTGGATTACAGGTAATAATGTTGTAAATAATGTTCAGTTTCTTACACAGACCAATCATTTCGCTTCATAAGACCTCAATATATTGTCAAGAGCCATGAGTATTCATTTTGTGTTTCTTGATATAGTTTTTTTAATAGTCACCTACATCTTGAATGGCCTGAGGGTGAATAAATTAACAGCAAATTTTGGGTGAACTATCCCTATAACTAAATCAACACTTGCAAAGATAAATCTTTGTTATTATTACAGTTGAGTTTCATCATAACATCTCATTAGGGTTTCACTGCATGTCTCTACTCACACAGGGTCAGAGGTCACTGTTCCATTACTGAGATTAGGAGGCTGGCATACAGAACCGTTACTCTTCACAGACACACATCTGGATACTGGAGATGCTGCTCTTTGTCTAAATATATTGATATAATTAGCAAAGTTAATAGGGACTGCATACTAAAGAAAATGTTTAATTTTGGATAATACCAACATCATACCTGGTGTTAGAAATCACTGTTCCATTACTGAGATTAGGAGGCTGACAAATAGAGTCGTTACTCTTCATAGACAAACAGATGGATACTGGAGATACTGCTGTCTGTCTCATTCTGATGGTATAAATATTAAGACTATTAAATAATTGGGCAGTATCTGCAAAAGAAACACATTTAATATGTTAGTGTCATTCACTTTCTTGTGTTCATTATCTCATTGTCTTGCATGCATTCCTATTGCAAGAGCCTGACTGTTGTGCTGACAAGAATCTTACCTAGTGTTAGAGGTCACTACTCCACTACTGATGTAAGGAGTGCATGCATTGATATCTTACTCTTCATTGACACAGCTAAGCTCTGGACATGGTGCTTTCTGAAACACTCTCCTCTCTCTCCTCACAGAAATTGATGTCACAGACTGAGGGGGGAAACAGCAAAATAATTTACATCACATTTACTGTAATAATCAGTAAAAAAATTATTTAAAGGTGCACTAAGCGATTTTTGCCAGACGATGTTGATATTTGAAAGCACCAAAACAAACACGCCCATACCCCAACAGGACCTCGCCCTTATTTTGAAATCTCCGCCCCACACGTACATACACAACTATGGCAATCACGATCGCAGAAACAAGTGAAGATGACACACAAGCATATTCAAACAAAAGCCAACACAGATAAGTTGTGTGAATTGAAGCGAAATCAACGTTACTCACCTATCAAGAAAAAAAAAAAACAATGCAACCTCGGCGTCCGATTCCAGGATCGTTTTTTTAAATCGCTTAGTGCACCTTTAAGTTCTTTTTCACTACTTGTGTTCTATTTCAGTGTCCTTAGTTACTGATTTGTTAAATGATTGTTCCCATCTGTTCCTTTTTTTTCTCCTTCATTGTCCAGTGTATTTACTGTATGCCCCGTTTGGTTGTTTTTTTGTCTGTTCTTGTCATTGTATAAGTTGGTTTGTGTTGTTCCTTTGTTTCTCCTGTTCTTCTGTTTTGTTTTTTGCTCAGTAAAATATAACACTTCATTTTGATGCCTGCTCTCCTTGCCTACACCAATTTGTGACAACTTTATAAAAACGTGGTGCAATGTTAGAAGATACTTAAATATATTACTGTACATTTTTACTTTCATGTTAAAGTATAGATAACAACAACAACATTTCCTTCTGCTGGAGTACCCAAATTTCATTCTACATTCTATATATTCAAATGTTGGTAACAATACATTCAAACACATTTGGTAACAATACATGCAAGAATGGTGTCTATGGTTTTCATATGAGCTATCATATTTTTCATAGCTTTTTTTTGACAAATTAGTATTTTGCTTTGGAGCTTTGTCTTTTTTTTAAGCTTGATAGATAATTTTGATAGGTAAATTTGAAAGAAAAAGCTGTTCAAATATTCTTCCAAAGTACTAATCTAAATAAATAACTAAATAACAGAGTACTTTATTTGAAACAACATTGGGTTAAATATAATAATTATCATTTTTTTGGTGTAACTATTTTTTAAAGGAAATCCGGTGTATAAATACAAATAAGTTCAAATGGTGGTTTCAGAAAATATGCATCAGGAATGTTCGAACTTCATATTGCTAAAAGTAAAAAAATATATATGTATTAATAATAGGCTAATAAATAACTGATAAGAAGTCAAACACATGGGGAATTATAAAAGCACTATAAGATCAGTGAGCTTTTTCAAATCTACCTGCATAACTTATAGAAGCACCTTTAATTATAAAGATCCAGACTGATTCAATACTCTGTAGAGAGAGCCTGTATAGTTGTGGTGGTGAAGACCAGCATTATATCCCATTGATCAACCCTGTCGATTCATAGATGAGTGAAATTGTCACTGACAAGAAGCTTCACATGATTCTTCTCACTGAAACCTGGCAAATTCTAGATGATTTTTTGCAACTTAATCTACTTACGACAATATGGCAAATTGCTCTCATATGGACTCAGCTGACTTGGAATGTTGCACAGAAGTTATGTGCCTTTCTAGTGGTTAAAGTATTTGTCCACCTTTGGAGAAATTCACCAAAGGTGAGCAGTAGTTTCCCACCCTTGATATTTCTGTCGGCCGTTTAACATTATGGTGGAGAACACTTTGCAGAGCCAGGAAAAAAACTGAAAAATAATCCCATAAGCAGTGACAGAAACATTTCCAGAACTTTTATGGGGTGATATTTAAATCAATTTCCATTTAGCATTTTTACTTTTACAAAGGCAACTATTCAAACCTTTTTAAATGTTTTAAATAAATGCAATTAGAATAAAAGACATTATAGGGCTGTTACCAATTACTTCTTTATATATTTACTTACTTCTTTATATATTTATGTATCAGTGGGCTACATCATTGTCTACTATCTAGCTTTTCTGGAACACCTAAAAAAATACAAATCTGTTCTGAACTTACATCTCATTAATAAATCAAGCAATAGGCACAAAGCATCATTTTACAAACGCACACACACACACACACCACACACACACACACACAAACAAGCTCAACAAAACCTCCATCTCTTAATGTTCAGGCATTTAATGAATTTTGTTGTTCTTTTTCAAAGTCCTTACAAGATTAATTCTGTTCACCAGTGTTTTACTGACGAGACCTCAAAGCTTAGTTTATTCCTTTATTCCTACTAAGCCCTCCTCTATCACCGAGTTAATATTGAAATTAAATTCTTCATCCTGCAGACTCGATCCTGCTCCTCCGTTCTTGCATCTGAAACTCTGTCATTCTGTTATCTCTGCACTTTCACTTCATAAATAGATCTCTTGCTTCTGCATCATTCCCTTTACCTCTTAAAACTGCTATAGTAACTTACCTTGGACCTGTTAGTTCTTTCTAATTATCATCCTATCTCGAACCTACAGTTTATTTCCAAATTATTGGACAGTACTGTTGCCTCCCAGCTGCAGCTCCCAGCTCTTTTCTTGCTGAAAACAATTTCTTTGACCCTCTTCAATCTGGTTTCCACCCACTCCACGTCACTGAAACTGTGCTTGTAAAGGTATGGCCTTTCTACTCTCTGGTGATTCTTGCTCTCTCTCTATTCTTATATTACTAGACTCAGTTCCAACTTTTGATTCTGCGTCACGATTTACTTCTCTCCCACCTCTCCGATGTGAGTGTCACAGGTATGCCTCTTTCTTGTTTTTCTCTCTCTTACAGACAGTTCTATATCTCAATACAGGCTGTCATTATTCATTATCTATATACTACCCAAGTCAAATTATACATTGACACTGTTTCAACTATCACTATTATGCACATGACATTCAAATGTACACTGCCTGTACACCTGCCTTATCCACTCAAACTGAATCAGTTTTGAAATGCATACATAAAATAAAAAGATGGCTTAGTTCTTAACCATTAAAAAATACTCTCTGCGATTTAAACCCTGAGATCACTCACCAATAAAATTCCTCATGAGTTCACCTGCAATATTGTCAATACTCACATTAAACCATCTGGCACT
Organism: Sinocyclocheilus anophthalmus; assembly: GCA_018155175.1. NCBI lineage: Eukaryota > Metazoa > Chordata > Actinopteri > Cypriniformes > Cyprinidae > Sinocyclocheilus > Sinocyclocheilus anophthalmus. Next base: position 59,075 of record JADLZN010009179.1, on the reverse strand, counting down.
GTAAAAAATGTAGCTGTTACTTTTGATCCCATGCTACATTTGAAACTCACTCCCCAAAATTGGATTTTTCCAGCTATGCATTGCTCAGCTCCATTTTTATTAGCCTCAAAAATGCCAAAACACTGATACACGTATTCACCTTTTCACGTCGTGATTGTTGCAGTGCCCTTCTTATGGATCTACCTGCAAGTTATTAAAGAGTAGTGGCACCTGTCGCTCTGTAGCATGTCTAAGTATCATACCAAAAGCTCAAAATTATCATATTTAGAAGAAAGTCATCCACAAGTCAAACGTACAGAATACAGCTTTTCAGCACTCATTTTCTATACTTTACTGCTAAACTATTGACATCAGCTTTGAAACAAAAGCTGGCAGGAATGTTAAATTGTGCTCATGAGAGAGAGTCATTCTCCACGATAATTGTCCAAGAAGACGTAATGTGAGATGAGATGGAATGAATGTGTAACACCACGTTCATGTTCTCCGGGATTCATTGAATGAGCTATAGATCAATGAGTATAGAAGCCCTATGATTACAATGACCATCATTTGAAAAGTGTCACAAAATTCTGAAATTATCGTACATTTTGGGATTTTTGTCATTATTGATCATACATCGTACAGAGGTCAAATGATCGTACAAATAGGATAATTATCATACGTCTGGCAACACTGATCTGTATTTGTTTGTGTTGTAACTGATGTTGATTGCTACTCTATGTCATTTCGACTTATTTTGTCTATATATTATTCCTGTACTATTATAATTTTGTTGTAATAGCATCATTGAGCTATGGAGAAAGGCACTATATAAATCATCATTCTTCTTCTTCTTCTTCTTATTATTATTATTACTATTATTAATATAAAGTACAAAGTCATTCATGGTCACATGCCAAAGGCTTGAAACATCACATTAGTACTGAACCCACAATGATCATGCAAAATGGGGAAGTATATAGACCACACTACCAGAACTGAAAGTGACTTGCACACACGTTTAGGCTTTTCTTCAATTCATATGTATGAATGTGGGAGACCAGAAACACAAACTCATGCTGTGAGGAAGTTTCACTGTTTTTGAAAGTTCAGGTTAGGTGAATTCCACGGTTGTAGTGACAAATAACCATTTTGTCACTATAAGGTAGTGTAGGTTTTTTTTCTGACTTGAGATCCAAAGAGGAAACGTTTCCATTTCAGTATTGCTTTTATCAGTTTTATTTATCCTAAAGCTTGTAGAGGTTATCTTGAACTTACAGTTCCGATGCACAAACACAAAGTAATCCACACATGCTTGCTTCCACATGTCAAAAATTATTGTGCACCCTCCATTCTCACAACTGACTTCTCTTACTCTCTGGTCCCCTATTGAAAAGCCTCCTGTTTAACAAACTCCTGTGAGCTTTTTGATCATCAAAATGGCCTCTTACTCTGAAGCTACACTTTTAAGACAGTCGCCCATATAGAAGACTGTGAATCTTATCAATAATATTTTTTCCGAAAAGTTGGTTTTATTGTCTTCAGCATTCCTTAGTAGTGCATGCACAACTCCAAATAAATGCACAATCACCGTATTACACAGGTCCTTGCTTTAAGTCACCACCTGGCCACAATAGGAAACCAAGAAAATCCAAATCCAGAAGTGAATTTATCAGATTAGGGCCTTGTAGAAGTTGACTGTTAAGTGATGTACAGCTCCACAATCAAATAACACTCTTAACATTCTTTTCTTTGCGTCATACACACAGTGATGATTGATATACTAATCTTACAATGGTACACTTTCAGCATAACCTTTATTGATGACCTCATTTTTGAATTTTTGAATGTTTATATTCTTGATGGAATTTTTTGTTACTTTCAGATGTCCTTTCAATCCAAGCACGCACTGTTTAGCCACAAGGTTTCCAAGGTTATTTGGCAACATGAGATTTTCCATTCTGAAAGTACAGCTCAATTTGTAAGCTCAGTCGATCTGCTTACCTTTCCTATAAATGCATCTTCTCTTGACATTTCTTTGCTCTTATTAAAGTCATGTGAAAGTCAAATACCTTTCTCTTTTAATAAATCCAGCTTTTCCCTACACTTTTGCAAATGTTGGTTTATTTTATTTATCCAACCGCTGGGTTAAGCCTGTTGGGGCATACAATGGGTTGTTTTTTCCAGCGTTTTTGTGTTGGGTCCAGCTGTTGGGTTAGAGGCTGGGTCAATCTGAAGCAATACGCCCCTTCCCCTCCCTCTGATGAAACAACAAAACAAGCACAGGGTTGCTTCAGCCCAGCTTTTGGGTGACAAAGTGCAGGCTTTTTGCATTATCTTCAGGAGAGAGTTGTTATCAGCACCACCTAATTTGTGCACTTCTTCTGTGAAATATACGTTTGTATATGTTTTATTATATCTATAAAGTCTTTACTGCACTGTAAATTATATTATTTTATGCAACTCAACATACAGGGATGAGGTGTCAGTCAGGTAAATGCGTCAGCAGCGGTTATTTCACATGATGGAAACGCCTTTGCCTTGCATAACTTAAACTGATTTCATTTGTTATAATACTGAATTTATTTTGATGTTAAATAGGGATGTAAAGGTATGAAAATTTCTCATCACGATTATAGTGACCAAAATGATCACGGTTATCAGTATTATCACGGTATTGTTAAAATGTGCTGGAAATGTTCAAAAATAACTGATACACACACTGAAAACATTTCACCAAGTTTTACATTTAAAATCAACAAACAACAAATAAAAAAGTTTTTGTTTGCATAACTAAAACAATAACATTGCCAATGATGTCCGGATTTTAAATGACAACATGACTGACAACAGTTTATCTAATAGCATGTTCAAATATCTCATGTAAAGGTTCAAATATCTCATGTAAATGTTCAAATATCTCATGTAAATGTTCAAATATCTAATGTAAATGGTCAAATATCTCATGTAAATGTTCAAATATCTAATGTAAATGTCAAATATCTAATGTAATAAAACTGTGTTTTATGCTTCAGGGCTCCAGACTCATTCTTCCCACTGGTCGCTCTTTTGCGACTAACTTTCTCAGTTGGTCACACCAGCACATGATTTGGTCACAATATTTTTATTTTTAGGGATTAATCAATACATGCTGATGAACTTTTGTCATAGTTTATAGTTATATGAAAACGAAAGTGGTTAACATTCAACCCCTTCTTTTTCATCAGTATTATTTGTGATTTGAATTTCGTGAACAGGGAGTTTCTCTTTAGTTATGTTATAAGCCGGGCTTCGGATGCTTCGAATTTGCGATCTTGGTGTCACGTTTTACAAGAAAAGATAATTGTCTGATTTGCTTACATACATCTACACATATTTCACTTTTTAAGACTAAAACAAAAGATGGATTCATTGTTATTCTTAATTAAAAAGCATAACAACAATAAAACAGTAAGATACAATGACAAACTAGCTTACAAAACGTTTATTAACAAAAACGAATAAGACGAGGCATGGCACACACCACATGCTGTATTATATACCGACTAATAAATTACAGAACGTTTAGCAAACACTGAGGAATCAAATAAATAAAAAAAGAGAGCTTACATAGCATAACGTGAGGTAAACAGCAAAGATAACAAGCTTTTCAAAATGAAAACAAAAAGAAAAGTAAAACTAAACTTGCTGTCGGTGACAGTGCTTGCATGTTTTTCCCCACAAGAATACCAGCATGTTCACCTTTGGTTTAAGAAGCGGTCTTTTACTTTACTTTAGCATGAAACCCATCCATCGTTTCCTCAATATTCGCGTCATTTTTGCTGCACGCAGCTTCACGCTCGTGCTGACGCGGCGAGTATAAACCAGGCTCTACACTCTATAAGCGCTGCGCAGCTCAAACGAGTAGCGCGGTTTCGTTATGCTTTTAGTTTCGTTTGCCGTTTGATGTTTCTCACACGCAACAGAAATGCAGCGCTTACGAGTTAAACAATGCGGTGGTCGCACCAGTCCGACGCACACAAAATTTAGTCGCACCGGCAGAAAAAATTATCGCAAAATGCGCCCATTTGGTCGCACACTGGAGCCCTGTGCAGTACAGTATTTATTTATCCTCAGTTGTTCAAATCGCGGTAATCGAATACGGTTATAGTGATAATTAAAATATGAAACGGTAATACTAACCGTGGGGTATTTTATCACGATTTATCGTCAAAACGGTAATCGTTACATCCTTAATGTTAAAATATGTTCTCTAATCTCAGTACTGTTTGTTTTTGGGCAGGTTATGGAGTAAGCCATATGCAGAGGTGGACAGTAACTAAGTACATTTACTTGAGTATTGTACTTAGGTGCACTTTTTTAATATCTGTACTTTAGTTGAGTATTATTTTTTTCTGGGAACTTGTGACTTTAACTTCACTACTTTTGAAAGACAAATATTGTACTTTTATCTCCACTACATTTCTATCAAGATCCTGGTAGTAGAAAGTCGTTACTATGTAGCAGTTTTGAAAGTCAGTAGGTGATTTTTTTTCTAATCTAAAAACTGTCTTTTTTTCAGACAGTATATCAGTAATCACTCTTTTAGGGCTACATGAAGAGATTTTCCAGCATTTTTTGAACACTGACCAGTTCCAAATGTGATATTTAATTTACAACACGTCAATAATAAGAAGTTATATTGTGGTATATATTAGACACAGTATTGTCTGATTTTGCTTAATTGTGTAAGTGAAAATATTACCTATAAAGCCACAGAAGACTTGTTGTGCATCGTCTTATTAAAACACAATAGGTGTTGGACTTGATGCAGCACTGCACAGACCGTTCTGTGTTTGACATCAAAGTACTGTGAGAGCGATTAGACAGCATTTAAAATATTTGTTTTGATGTCAAATAAGTCCTGCTGTTTTGCTTTTTTGTTTAAGCAGTTGCTGTTGTAAAGTTATACAGCTACAGTTGTGTTGCTGGGTTTTAAAGCAGGTTTGATTTTTGTTTTCTTACTTATCAGTCTGTATTTACAGGATTTCACTGTCCACTGTTCAAATGTGGATGAATGGTTACACATAGATGTGTCCAGAGCTGTGTGAGATCACTACCATCCTGATTTTGTGGGGGTGTTAATTTTTAATTATTTTTTTTTTTCATTCTAAAAGCTCTTTATTCCAAATTTACTACAAGTTAGTGTATTCAGCAGGTGCAATGTATTCTAAGTTGCTTCAGAAGTATTGCAAGTACTACTACGTACAACAATAAAACAGTGTGTCTTTACAACTTTTACTTGTAATGGAGTAATATTTGACCAGCAGTATCTGTATTTTCACTCAAGTAATGGAGTTGAGTACTTTGTCTGCCTCTGGGACTCATGGCATCTTCCAGCTACGAGTGAAATGCGAAGCCACGGTCTGAGGTTGCCCATAAGGCTATCGGCGCCAACTCCTGGGTGTTTTAACTCATGGCATAGCCAGACTCAAACTGGAATTGTATGTGGAGAGGGAGGAGCCTGCTCCTGGCAGGAAGTCTTTGGGGAATCCATGGCTTGTGTTTTTTCAGCCCCAACACTGAATTACTGCATGGGTGCTCATTATGCCCACTAAACCCTGCTGTCTTATATCCAAAATAATGGGCAGCGTGTACGCAGTGGTGGACAAGGTTGGCGGGGCATTGCACACATTGGGTGTGTTGCAAGCCTATCGGGCCGACCTGTCGACCCGGCGATTGTTTCGAGAGGCAGTTTTGTATTTTTTAATGAAAAGTTAGTGGTCACCACAGAGTGTTTCCACACATTTTATTAAACACGTAGCATATTCATTGGGGGGGGGGTTGAAATGGAGAGTACTACCCTCATGATTCTGCTTTAGAATATGGTGTTAGGTAAATAGGGTTGTAACGGTATGAGATTTTCACAATACGATAATCATCTCAGAAAATATCACGGTTATAACAACGTATATATTAAACAATCATTCTTATAAGTAACAATGACTCTTAAAAGAACAAGAACATGTTATTTGAGCGAACAAATCCTTTATTACAACAAACTTGAAACCATTTTAATGTAAGTATACTATTGAAGTCTCCCTTCTGAAAATAAATAAAACAATTTCATTTCATTTGAAAAATAAAAAACAAAAAATAAAGCTATACACCTTATGTATATGTTTTATGGGTCCCCCCCTGTTACCCTGTCACTTTAGATGCCTTTTTTTTTCTGATCGTATAGCTATCCAATCGTGAAAAGACCAGGTGTAAGTGCCCTCCAAAACGCATTCGAGACGGATATAAATCTGATCGCTCAAACAAGACTCTCTGCCCATTAAGCCACAACTGCCCCCTTTGTTTCTTTACTGGAAGTAGGGGCAATTGGGCCCATGTAAGAGTCCTACTTTGAGTCTCGAACTGGAGTGGGGGGAGTTGAATGTACAGTGCTCTCTTCCACCTTTAGTAACCACGACTAAGTTGCTCTTGAGCAAGGCACAGAACCCCCAGTTGCTCCCCGGGTGCTGGAGAAAATAGCTGCACACTGCTCCGGGTGTGTTCACGGTGTGTGTGTTCACTACTCACTGCTCTGTGTGTGTGCGCTTGGATGGGTTAAATGCAGAGCAAAATTCTGGATTATGGAGTATGGATTACCATACTTGGCAACGTCACGACAATGGCCGAACACTCGCAACTTCTTTGTTATTCTTGATCTTCTTGACTTCCTGAAGATCCTGGTACCTGGGCAAACAATGCAAATGCAAGAATGAGGTGTTGAGCTTATCCAAGAGTACAATGGACTCCTCTCAAAGACTGAAGAACACTTGCAGTTCATTATGCAGATTGTCAGAGAGCAATGAAATCTGTTTCCAGGTCCCCACAAGAGTACTGTGGTTGAAGGACTTGTCATATCATCAAAAATATGTAGAACAGATCTCAGTTTTGTGCCAAGTTCACTTTCTTCACCAGTACAGTAATTTATCTTTTTAATATTCTGCTTCTACATCTGCAAGGACATGTCGGATTGTCATCACGATCTAGATCCATTGTGCAATTTTTTCAACAGATCATGCTCATGCCGCATTTTGTAATTTAACTTTTTAAGATTTTATTTTTGGCACTTTGTCTTTATTTCAACAGGACAGTAAGTGGACAGGAAGTGAAGTGGGAGAGAGAGATAGAATCGGGAAAGGTCCGTGAGCCATGACTCAAACTCGGGACACCTGAAGCTCAACGGCGCTACATGTCAGTCTAACAATACTGTTCTGTGTTCTCATTTTTAACCTAATTTACAGTTTACTTATGGTCTTGTATAATTATTCATTACATGCTATGGTCATTAAGACTGTAAATTTTGTTGAGCACACCCCAAACATAGTCCAATCTCAGCAAAATTTGGATTGTTTCCATTCCTTATGAAGAGGAGTTGACTGGGTGGGTGAGAGCAGAAGGTTTCAAATGGCCAAAAATATTGATGATTGTTGGTTTTGCCCTTTATTCCATGCCCAAAAGCTCTAAATATTGTGTTGGTGTGTATTAGATTGTAGTTGTTGTACAAGAAGAGCAGTAATCTCATTTTGTTTTTGCATAATTCTATGCAACACATATGACTTATCTTACTCTCTGGCTACTTTTAGCATTTTAGTATCAACAGCATTTCAAATATTTCTCCTAAAATTCATTAGGAGAAATAGATATAGACACAAACAAGTCAAAACGGAGAATGTAGTGGAAGAAATATAAAATATATCTTTATTGTCTTGCTGCAATCTCTATCAAGACTTCACTATAGGAGTATTTTATTGCTCAGTGATTGCTCTTTCTAAGCTCATGAGACTTCATTGAGATTCTCATTTATCTCTCATTTTAGCATCAACAGTGTCTCAGATGTTTCTGCTCAAATTTCAATTCCTAAAATGAGAAATTTGAGAAAAAAGGAGCCAAAACGGAGACTGTGATGGAAGAAACAATATCTCGTTATTGTCTTGCTGCAATCTCTTATCAAAATTCCCCTAGACATGTGCCGTATTCCGTAATGCAATATATCACGATAATGAATATGCACAATATTGTTATCATGGGCACTATTAGACTAACGTTAACGTTATTCAAATCTACAGCTAATGTGCTGAAGAGCTCATGCTGAAGAACACAATTTCAGAATTAAAAATGCCAACAAAGCAATTAATTACATTATTAATGTTAATGTTACTGGCAACTGTGCAAATAAAGCATATTTTAACAGTATTCTTATCATGTTTAGTCCTCTTCAACTGGGCCGGCCGCAGCTTCTCACTCTGAGGAGAAATTCTGAGATGGCAACTGTTAAAAAAAAAGCGTGTTCGGATTTAAAATACGTCCAGCGTCTGTAGTGATTCCGCTAATAGAAAAATCAAAAGTGAGATCTCTTTAACATCGCAAATATTTCTCCCAGACAGAAATTAGGTTACTTTAAGATTGAATGGAGACTTTGGCTTGAGTCTCCTTCTTCTCACAGTTGTCTCCTGAGACAAAAACTCTAACACTCTCACAATGGTGTCCTTTAAAGTTTTATAAGATACCTCATCATCATCACTGTCACACCCCTGGACTGTCAGTGTGTGTTTTTCTCCCCATGTGCTCTCCGTGACCTAGTTTTCCCTCATGTTTGAGTTGTCATTTGATTCACCTGTGTCTTGTAATTACCCCTCGTTAAGCCCTGTATTTTAGTGTTGTCTGCTCCTTGTTTCCTTGTCCGGTATTGTTCGTCGATACTAGGTGCTACGTGTGTGTTCCTGCCTGCCCTGTGTTACCCTGTGTTTTGGATCATTAAAGACTGTTATTTGTGAATCTCCTTCGTTCCTACACCGTAGCCTACGTGACAGAATACCTGACCTACAAAATTGTTTATTTGCGTGTTTCCCCTCCGTTTGTTTTCCGAGTTTTGCGCAGTGTTTTGTTTATTCCCGATGGATCCCGTTAGGCCCCGCAGCAGTGCTCGGGGCCACACAATTATTTAAGCCCCCCGAATTCCTCCTTCTCCTGCTGGAGCAGGGGGAAAGATCTCTCGTGGGTCATACCAGACTGTTCCTGGAAATAGCTCACTACACCAGTTATCCGGATGACACGCTCTGCTTATTTTACAACGCGAGCCTGAACACCGCGTGCAGTGCGTCGTCGTCCGAAGATGGCCCTCGGGAAAATTTCGTCGCCTTTGTGGAGTGGATACTGGCGAGAAATGGATCTCCATCTGTACCGAGGATGATCTCTCCAGTTCCACCCCAGACACAGAGCCAAGCCACCCATCACCCCGCTGCGCGGAGCGGAAGCATGAGCCCACCGCAGATGGAGAGCCTATGCCCGCCGCGACCGACGAGCGACAGAGCCAGAGCCTCACATGACGTCTGAGACTTGGACTGACAGTCTGACCAGGTGCGAGTGCCGGCAATGAAGCCCGCCACGGAGGATTCCACAGTGGAGCGCAAGAGCACGGAGGAAAGCCCCACCCACTGCATCACCGCTGGGGGTGAGACCAAATACTACATTGTCGATCTGGAGCCATCTCCATTCATGTCACTCATCCGCGTTTGTACAAGTGTCTACAAGTTCCCATGATCGCAAACGCCTGGCTGGTAAGGTTTGGTGAGGCTTTCTCCAAACTGGCCAAATACAAACGAGACAGAAATAAATGGAAGATGTAACTTTTTTTTGTTACTATTTCAAAAAGAGCGCGTGCAGATGAGGAGTTAATGTGCCCGCTTGCTTGGTGGTGAAACAGTGAACCGTGTCTACACCGGACACGACACCACCACGTCGCAACAGGTTGAGTCTGTCTAGTGTCTACACGGACATTTGAACTTTGTGTCAGTACCTCATAAATAGAATGAGGCAGTTTACTGTCAGGGATTTGTTGTGTCGCGCCGCATCCAGTGTAGCATCACTGATTATGAGTTCTATAGTATTTTGTCATGTCGTGTCACGCAGCACCGCTCGCGTCCGGTAGACAGGGTGTATTTAACTTTCTTATTTAGGCTACTTTCTTGTTTAACTGTATTATTTCTTTGATATTTATTTTAGTGTTTTGCAGACTTCACTGACGGAAGTGCTAAAATAAACACGCACGTTTGTTAATAGATGATTGAGCCTGATTTATTATTTGTGTTTAAAAATCATATACAGGTGCATCTCAATAAATTAGAATATTGTGGAAAAGTTCATTTATTTCAGTAATTTCAACTCAAATTGTGAAACTCGTGTATTAAATAAATTCAATGTAAATAGACTGAAGTAGTTTAAGTCTTTGTTTTTTTTTATTGTGATGATTTTGGCTCACATGTAACAAAAACCCACCAAATCCCCCCCCCCCCCCCCCCCAAAAAACTTTTTATCTCAACAAATAGGCAATATGGGTGACATGCCAATCAGCTAATCCACTCAAAACACCTGCAAAGGTTTCCTGAGCCTTTAAATCGTCTCTCAGTTTGGGTCAGTAGGCTACACAATCATGGGAAGACTGCTGATCTGACAGTTGTCCAGAAGACAATCGTTGACACCCTTCACAAGGAGTGTAAGTCACAAACATTCATTGCCAAATAAGCTGGCTGTTCACAGAGTGCTGTATCCAAGCATGTTAACAGAAATTTGAGTGGAAGGAAAAAGTTTGGAAGAAAAAGATGCACAACCAACTTAGAGAGCCGCAGCCTTATGAGGGTTGTCAAGCGAAATCGATTCAAGAATTTGATTGAACTTCACAAGGAATGGATTGAGGCTGGTGTCAAGGCATCAAGAGCCACTACACACAGATGTGTCAAGGAATTTGGTTACAGTTGCTGTATTCCTCTTGTTAAGCCACTCCTGAACCACAGACACGTCAGAGGCGTCTTACCTGGGCTACGGTGAAGAAGAACTGGACTGTTGCCCAGTGGTCCAAAGTCCTCTTATCAGATGAGAGCAAGTTTTGTATTTCAAAACCAAGGTCCTAGAGTCTGGAGGAAGGGTAGAGAATCTCATAGCCCAAGTTGCTTGAAGTCCAGTGTGAAGTTTCCGAAGTCAGTGATTATTTGGGTGCCTTGACGTCTGCTGGTGTTGGTCCATTGTTTTTTTGAAAACCAACGTCACTGCACCCGTTTAGCAAGAAATTTTGGAGCACTTCGTGCTTCCTTCTGCTGACAAGGTTTATTGAGATGCTGATTTCATTTTCCAGCAGTATTTGTCACCTGCCCACACTGCCAAAAGCACCAAAAGTTGTTAAATGACCAGGGTGTTTGGTGTGCTTGACTGGCCAGCCAACTCACCAGACCTGAACCCCATAGAAAATCTATGGGGTATTGTCAAGAGGGAAATGAGAAACAAGAGACCAAAAAATTCAGATGAGCTGAAGGCCACGGTCAAAGAAACTGGTCTTCCCTACCACCTCAGCAGTGCCACAAACTGATCACCTCCATGCCACGCCGAATTGAGGCAGTAATTAAAGCAAAAGGAGCCCCTACCAAGTATTGAGTACATGTACAGTAAATGAACATAGAAGGCCAACAATTCACTAAATATGTTTTTTATTGGTCTTATGAAGTAATACTTAATTGTTGAGAGAGTGAATTGGTGGGTTTGTGTTAAATGTGAGCCAAAATCACAATTAAATGCACACAGACTTAAACTACTTCAGTCTGTGTGCATTGAATTTATTTAATACACGAGTTTTACAATTTGAGTTGAATTACTGAAATAAATTAACTTTTCCATGACATTCAAATTTACTGAGATGCACCTGTATATCAACACCGCCCCACCGGCGGTAGTTGGTCCATTACCACCTCAGTGGTGCCACCGTCACATCCATACTGATAAACCCGCCCCCGGGAATACGCAACAAAGGAGACGAGGCCATGCTGCACTGCCTTTAGAGCAGTGTTTCTCAACCCTGGTCCTGGGCGCCCCGCAGCACTGCACATTTTGTGTGTCTCCCTAATCAAACACACCTGATTCAACTCATTAGCTCATTAAAAGAAACTCCAGGACCTGAAATGAGTGTCAGATAAGGGAGACATACAAAATGTGCAGTGTTGGGGGGCGCTCAGGACCAGGGTTGAGAAACATTGATTTAGAGTAAACTAAATCAAACCATTTCTAAAAGAAGGAATAATACTTTCAAATAAATGTAAACAATTTAATACTGTCATAGTTTAAACTACTGACATCTGTAGATTTGCCATAAACTTTACTGGATGGCTCAGGATTAGTCTATTATAATATTCACAGATCCTCTGTATCAAATGTAGAAATACTAAATACACTAATAAGTGATCTTCTACATGGTTTAACGTCCTGTGAATTCATATGTTTTTATTATTATTATCCTAATACAAGGGGTGATAAATTATGCACATGATGACCAAGATAATTTGTTTGATCCAGATCAAAACCAAGACTGGATTATGTGATCTAATCCAATTTTATAAGCGTGCATGAACTAATATATTCAGAGTCGCTTTAACACAAAACATAAAACTCATGAATAGTCAGGAATACTCAATGACACCAAACATCTCAGGCACAGAGTATTTCAGAACACCAGAAACTCCAGAAGCAGGTTTTTATGATGTAACATCATTGCATAACTTAGTTTGAGAGTCATTATGACGTAACAACACATGACAATGGGCTCCAGCAGCAGAATTGCCCATCCCTGGTCTAAATCGGCCTGTCAACTTTATATATAGGAACTAAAGTTACACATGTACCTTAACTGGCTTGTTTTATGCCAAATGTGAAGTTGTTCTGTGTCAAAACCACTAATCTATACAGATCTATATAGAAAAGTGGCCAAAACCTTGTTGGCTAAGTTCACAAACTAAGTTCCTAAAAAAATAGCTACCAACAAAATGACTACTGTAAACGTGTGACATATACAAATATGTGTCATGCTATGTTCACTTGTTAATTTACCACCAAGTGTCAGAGGTTGCCAGAGCCTTCTTAATTTTAAGATATAAAGGTCTTATGACAACCTTAAAGGGGTCATGCATTTATTTATAATATTTTATTTCTTTCCAGCATACTATCGTTTGTCCATTATGACAATGCCTTTATCTGCCAGTTCAATTATCATATCTTCATCTCTTTGCACATGGGGTCCCACATGAAGACTTTGCACATCTAATAGCTTGCACTGGAGAAACGTTTTCATAGTTTCTATAATTACCTGCTTTTTGGCGTGTTTGTACCGCAGGAACTGGGAATGGTTTTAGTTATAGGAACGTCTTTTGGGAGGACCAAATTAGCTCCTACTCAGAGTAGGGTCAAATCCAGAACAATAGGAACTACCTATTGTGTACTTTGATTGGCCAAATGCATGCCATACAAAACACTGCCACCTGCCATTTTAAAAAGAGACCATTTACATACACTTACCCCACAGACATGGAAAACAGCAATAGATGGGCCAACGCTGAAATCCAGGCATTTCTCCATCCTCCAGCTGTTAACGTTGCTGAATGGAATTCTTAAATGGTGTCACTGTCACTTCAGAGTTCCAGAGTTGGCATTAGTGAAAATACAAGACATAACGTTCTCCTGTTAACAAAAGCCCTGAACAATTGTTGTCTTAAAAGTGGTGTGTATATTGTAATGTTTGGAAATGTTTCCTTGGCAAGAAATGTGGGAGGAATTATGATGATGATTATATTGAGTCTGACAGTTTGCCAACTGCCTCTGAGAGAAGGACTTCACCCCCAACAGTAAAACTATATCTGTGTCTTTCTTCACTTCACATAAATCATTGACAGGAGTCTGTCTGTAGTGATTTTTCCTTCCTGTTTCCTTACTCTTAAGTTCTCCAGGAGTAGGTCATGGACGGTGGGCAAGAGAGCACCACAAATCCTCTCAGCAGTCCCGACTATCTATAGTCTTCTTATGTCCAATTTGCTACAAAACAAAAATTCAAGAATGAATAAAATTGTCATAAAATTCCATGTACACAGAAACAGTGTGCCCAATTGAAGACCAGTCAACCACCTGACACAAGTTTGAAATATGTCGTAGCATGTGCAACAAGCCAGACATTTATTGTACTACTTGTCACGCTAAAACATCAATAGAAACAAACTTGAGCTGTGTGCTTGGCGTAACCTGTCAATTCTGACCTTCTGGTTTAAGTTTAACTAATCAACTGAATATTCACAGTAACATATGCAGATGTTATGTATATTTATACAGTCTGCAGTCACAAACGTATTCAACATCAAACAGATTCCTATTTTAAGTTATTGAATTAAATCAACTACTTGGTCAATATTATTAACTTTCTGATTCATATTCAACTTCAAACTATATAAAAAAATTTAAGAAATTATTGATGTATTTCCTTTTACTTCAGAAAATGAATATAATCATCTATTTGTTTTGTTTTCTTAGTTTATTTATTATTTAGCTTTAAACGTTCTCCACTGCCAAAGTCTATCCGTTTGTGCTGCAGTGAAAACTGCTTGGAGCAAAAGGCCACACGCTGAAGTTTCATGTAATCCAAAGCTCTCTCCCACTTCATAAAAAGGTTAAAATGGTCCTGCAAAAACAAAGCATGTTAATACAGTATATGAGGTTTCCAGATAGTTTCCTTTATTGTCCTGGTGAATTCCAGTAGCAGTGCTGATTGTGAAGTAAAAGACTGAATAAATAATTTCCAGAATGTGGATCTTAACAAGAGCCGTTCACTATATGAGATCTAAGGCAAATCATCTACCAGCAGGCTAAACATGGCTAATTTTTGGTTAAGTTAAAGTAAAACAACACAATAATCAGTTCCAAAAGATCCAACAAGGTCCAAAGTAAGCAATATAGTTTGGATCAGGAAAATAATGACTCAGGAAAAATTTTGATCAAGAGAAAAAATTATGCATGCATGAAAAAAAAAACACTGGGAAGCAACCAGCTGCTTTGAGATGCAGGCAGTGACATCTGTCATGAGCGTTTCAAAATCTGCTGAAAGTGCTGGATCTTCTTGTGGATTTCATGAGGACACACTTTTCTACAGTGGAAGGAAGTGGAGTCATGTCACCCATTTATTTTATTTTTTTCAGACCTTGAGTGCTTATTCTGGTAATCTTACACTTTATTAATGCATATAAATGTTGGTAAATTTCGAGAAAAAAACCTGTAAAATTTCGAGAAAAAAGTTGAAATAAAATGTTGAGAATAAACTCGTATTATCTCGTTGGAGAGTGTCAAGCAGCGTCTGTAGTGGTGTAGGTTGGACAGTAATGCCCCTGGATGTAGCTTATGATGCAATTAGTAGGAGTTCAAGTCTATCTTTTGTCGAACTTGCTTTTCTTCCTTTTCTCATCACATATGCGATTAGACTAATTATCAACATATCAATTTAAAAACATTCAAAATATAAGGATTTATTTTATTTTTAATACTATTATATTTCATATATAAGTTTTTTCCCTTTTTTTTCTAATCTTATTAACTTATCATTGCCTCCTGCTTTGTTGGTATTAAATTTACCACGACCTGGAGGGCCCGATATAAATAGTATCGTATGAATAATTTTTACCATATATATCGAATGAAGAACAGTAAGGATTCCACAAACGTATGGAATTATATTCATGTTAAGTTTGTGTGTGTACTACGTTTCATTATTGTTTTGGCCTTAAAAATTAAATTATGTTTTGGCCCCCGTTTTTTTGCACTAAAGTTTTTACTTCCTCTGTTTGGTTGGTTTGTTTTTTAAGTCTAGATTCTCCTTCTGAAAACATTTCCGCCTCTGCTTATAAATAAATAATAATAAATAAAACGAACAAATAAAGTCTTGGTCTTTACAGAATTAGTTCAACATATTTGTTTCCTATCATCTGACTTATCTCCGATCGTAATGTTCCCCCTCCTGAGCTACTCCTGATCCTCTCCCTGCTTAAACCATTCATGTTCTAACAGCTGCTCTAATGTTGGTCTTTCATCTGGATCGTATTTCATGCAGAGGTGTATCAGATCCTGACATTCTGTATAGGTTTTGAGGAAAGCATTGGTTAGTCATGTATGTTTGTGTTCCTTTAGACCATGTGCCCGCTATTGTGGACGGTGTTGTTAACGCCTGTATATTGCTTCGTGATTTGCTTTCTCCAGCCATTTGGGCTACGATATGTTATGTTACCAGCCATTCAAATGGCGCACCAATAAAGCTCCGGCACCACATGTCCTGACCAAGCAAGCAAGAGAGATTCAGAGTTTAGCAAACATTTCATTCAGAAAAAAATTATATATCTCTGAAGCATTCGTCTACTTTCTACACACAGTTACTCATTCTGCCATCATAGAGCATAATGGTAAGCTGACTCACCTCTGTATTGGTTGTCTTCATCATCACAACTTTCAATAAGTTCTCCACAGCCAAAGTCTATCAGTTTGAGCTGCAGCGTGTCTGTATCGATCAGGACGTTGTCCACCCTGATGTCATTAAGGGCGACACCGCGGTCCATACAGTGTTTGGCTGCAAAAACTGCCTGGAGCATAAAGTGACACGCTTGATTTTCATCTAAGCGACGTCTGTTGAGTTTAAGGAAAGTGTTCAGGGTCATGCAGGGCTGCGGATACTCCAAGATCAGGATGTGACAATGTGCCTCTTCAAACCAGTCCAGCATCTGGACAATGTTGGGGCTTATTGGAGACTTTTTCACCCACAGATTTAGAGCCACTTCCACGAGCAATGGCTTGGAATAGCCAGGCTAGAGAAAAGGTTAGCTAACTATGTTTTACGTATTTAATGTACTATGTTTGATTTATTTGGGTGTAGTAATACATTTAGCCAACTTACAATAACGATATAATCCTCCTCCTTATGCTTAGGAATGACTTTGATGGCAACCTGCAAAGAGAAAAAAATGACCAAGCATGCATACATTAATCATATTAAATCTGAATCTGGGATAAACATTGAAATTCCTGTTATCTGTCATCTATTTCATGCTTTTTTTTATCAAAACAGTGGATGCTAGTATATAAGTCAGGTTCACCAAAAAATGCTGGGCAAGTGAAAAGTGAACAAATACTGTAAAAGTGGCTCCACCTGCTGGCCATCAGATGTGCGAGTCCCCTTAAACACAGTACCGAAACTTTCTATTCCTAGTCTCTGTCCCATTTCATATAGGGAGGCAAATGAAAGTGGTTCATGTGTTGTGTCAGGAGTCGACCTGAGACTGGATGGACCTGGAACAAGCATCCACTCCAGGCCAGATGGGCCAGGCTGTGGATCAGCTGGATCCTGGAGAGCTGTTGGCTCCAGGCTGGATGGATCTGGCTGTGGATCGTCTGGATCCATTGGCTCAAGACCAGATGGACCAGACCGGGGATCAGGTGAAACTTTGTTGCCACCGAAGTTGGCGTGTTTTACAGCCTGCCATGTTCTTTTGAAGAATGTACAAATGCCTTTCTTTTTCTTCATTTTTGTTTGCTTTTCTAAAGAGAGAGTAAATATAAAAGAGCAACAGAAATTAACACCAGAGGACATTTTATTTGATTTGCATTTGAAACTTTTAAAACCTGTCTTCATGGACCCTTTTCACATTTCCGGGGTTTTTAGCAGTCTAAACTTACATTGACAGGAACAGACACTACAGCAAATATAATTTTTGCATGTCCATTTGCCCCAATAGCAAAAGAAAAAAATCCAACATAGTGTTTTTATGAATTTCATGACTGAAATATATGTAAATAAAAACTCATGCAGCAGCGTTAACTAGTTTTCTTTAATTTAAAATCAAGGAAACATAACACAAAGTATAGTATTATAAATGTACATTACATTAAAAAATGAAAATCTAAAAATCTTTCCTTCACACACTGTCAAAATGGTCCATTAAAGGGGTCATATGTTGCAATTTAAAATTTTCCTGTCTCTTTGGAGTGTTACAAGCTGTTTTTGTGAATAGATAAGATCCCTAAAGTTGTTAAGACTAAAGTCTTAAACCCAAAGAGATATCTTTATAAAAGTTAAACTCGTCCACGCCCTCCTAAAACGCCACGTTTAAACACGCCCCCACATGTCTACATCACGATGTGGGAAGATTTGTTCATGCAAAGAAAGAAGGCGTAACTTTTATTCTCACTGTAGTATTGTTGCCGCTGGCGCCATGTCGTGAAGATCCTGTGTGCTTCATTGTGAAAGTGAAAATACTTTGTACTTTCCTTCCAACAGGACACGACTAGAATCATGTGTTAAGTTGTATTTACACACTGCTCCAGAACACTTTCAACAATTCAATGTGTGGCCACGCATTTATGGAGGACTGTCTTTCCCCCAACTCATCCTGGTAGAGGTAACTAATGCGTCTGTGGTACAAAGGCTTTTTCTATAAAGTTGGGCAGTTCCAACTTTCCAAGGACAGTCTGGCGCTTCTGACTCACAGCCTGTACATACGTTTTTTATATTTAAAGAATTTGACACTGACGATTAAAACGCGAGTTTGCATTAAAAATTTGTTGTCTGTCGTTTCTCTGATCACAAATGCAGACATAGTTTTATGTTTACGCTGCGTGGCGCGATGCAACGCAACTCGTAAAAGACAGTATAAGTCATTATAATAAATAATAATTATGTCCCCACTGTATGCAACAAATGCCTAGTTTATAATGGGTTTTAATTTGTTGTACCTCTTCGCCGTTCCGGCCGGGACACGGCATCACAGTATGTTAGGGGTGTAACATTTCCGTCACACGTTTGAAGTATTCAGCCAATCACAACGCACTGGTTAGCTGGCCAATCAGAGCACATCTCGTTTTTCAGACTGATGAGCTTTGTTAAAATCGACGTGTTTCAGAAAGGCGGTGCATAGATGAGAAACAATAATGTACATTATGTGGGAAATAATGTGTTTTTTAACCTTAAAACCGCATAAACACATTTCATTACACTAAATACACCAAATAATGTTTCTTTTTAGCAGCATCATATGACCACTTTAACATCTGAAAATTGCAACCGCACACACAAAGTCCATAAACATGTTTTCAATACACCATTTAATCCTGACAAGGCGTAAAACAAAATACTTAGCCGACCTTAAAAATATTTATAATTTTTAAACAATTTATTTCCTTACTACTTTACTTCTTAGAACCCTGGTGAAAAAGCGAGTTTAGAGTGGGGATGATTCAGGTCAGGCTTAGGGGGGTGGGTGCCCTGTGCGTGAGTGGTTTTGTTTGGGGCCTATACCACACTACAAATCCCCTCCATAGAACATCATTATGGAGTAACACCAAATACCAAACATATGCTTTTTTTTTTTGAGGTTCAAATAGTCAATTGAATATGCAACATTCAGGCTATAGCAAAGTTAAATGTATCTTAAGATTTCCAGTATATTAATAACAGGGATGTGTTCAAAAAAAAAAATACGTCTCAGTTGAGAGATCAAAACCCCTGAAATAACTTTGAGCAAAACAAACAAAAACAAAAACCCAGAGATGCTGGCTTATTAGTATTATAAAAGTTATTGTCATATCTGTGTCCTCTTATGTCAGGTTCTTATTTAATCAATAAATGAAATCAGCTGGCTATTAACAATCAATTAAATCAATAGATCCATACAATCATATATGGATGGGTGCATACTGTTGTTTAAAATTATACAATTTATATAATTGAAGCAATATGAAATGATTGCAAACTGAAATAAGCTCTTGTTAAAAATGAAAACTTTAACCGCCAGTAGGTTGCAGCAAGTGACTGTCTTAATGAGTGAGTTGAATCAACCGATTTGTTTAAAAAGCTGATTCATTTAACTTTGCAAATGACTGTCTGATTGAATCATTTGCTGGTCCGTGTAACGCCTGAGGAACAAAACACTGTTGTTCGGAGACGCAGCGTTCTGCTGTTTGTTCTATTTTCTTTCTGACGGAACAAAACGATGTTTGTGTTTTGAAAGTTACATCTGATTAAGATGTTGTTGTTTTTTTGGTACATTGCACTTGCAGATATTCCAGAAAAAAAACAGGACTCTTATTTGTGTGATTGGACTAAGTCTAAGCATAGGCATAGCTATGTTATAAAAACAGAAACATGGTACGACCCTCACGCAACACGGAGTAGCCGTGCGCACGCTCAAAGACAGTTGGTCAGATAGTGTGTAGTAAAGGTACAAAAATTAATATATACGTTCGTTTTCGTTCTTAAGTGTGTTCGTCACGAGCCCGCCGGTGTAATTTTGATTTGTCTTGTGCATTTTTTTTTACTCTCATATATTTTTTGTTACCATTTGGCCATGCATTATACGACTGATACCTGCAACAGCTGGACCTAAACATTCATACTTTGTGTTCTACTGCAGAAACAAAAGTACACTACATCTGGATGCCCGGGGTACGGCAGAGAAACATCACATTTTCATTTTTGGGTGAACTATCCCTTTAAGACTTTTTTTATTTTATTTTTTGCGCAAGGTATAAAGTGACCCCATCATATGAAGAGTAGTCCAGCAGAGGGCACTATACACTATGTTTTCAGGGTTAATACGAAGGCCAATGTATGTGTGAAAGCCTTACAAATGCACATTATTCTGGTATTGAGTAATCCTGCTTCATGCATGTGGATGTATGAAACAGGAACACCTTTTTTGTAATTGCACAAATTTGATTTCCTCAAGCGTTTCCAAAGAAATGTATTCTTTTTCTACCTTTTACAGATACTTTAGAAATTCATGTATTTGGAAAATACATTAGATACAAATCATCACGCCAAGCGTCAACTGACATTTCTGAGCCCTTTTTCAATGACTTCAGTTCTTAATCAGTTGGTGTTTTAATGACTTTCTTTGAGGACCGACCCAAAGCTGAAATGTAAGGAATACTGTTTCCGAGTCAAAACCTCTACTCTTTTCAGTTGAGAATCTCGACAGTCGTTTATAAGCACTGTTTGTTCATATCACACATTTAAGCCAAGTCTTTAAAAATGCACATTTTCACGCTCACGGCGTCCCAGACACAAATATTTTGACTATTCAAAAGAGATAAATCACTAGTCATCTGAGATTTCAGTACGGAGATAAAGGTTAGGATCACATGTCTTTCTTTCACAATAAAGAAGATAGTTAGAAAAATGTCTGTTTCTTTCCATACAATAAATTTGAACAGAGACCTGTATTGGTTGGACCCCAACTTTTAAAAAATTACTTTAATTTGAGTTTTGCAGAAGACAGTCATATACGTTATACAACAAGACTGAGAGTGAGTAAATGTGCCCTCTTAAAAGGTTCTTCACAGCGATGCCAAAGAACCATTTTTGGTTCCACAAAGAACCATTCAGTCAAAGAACCATCTCTTTCTTATCTTTTTATAATCTGAAGAAACTTCTTTCGCCACAAAGAAGCTTTTGTGAAACAGAAAGGTTCTTCAGATGTTAAAGGTTCTTTATGGAACCATTTAGACAAAAAAGGTTCTTCTATGGCATCGTGAAGCACCTTTATTTTTAAGAGTGTACTGTATTTTGTCTCTCTGTGTTCGTTGCTCTTTGTCTTTCTCATTCTCTCGGTTCTATATTTAGTTTTCTACAGGAAGTGAAGATCAAATGTCCACTCTTTGGCTCCTCCTCTGTAACGCTGTGGCACGGCCTCAACAAACCCCACACACAGTATCTGTTTTCTCTTTTAGGGGCCAATTGCCTGCTAGTATTTTTATAGTCTTCATCTTTCCTGACCTGTTGCTCTTCTCCTGGCGCCAGTGGTCTCTGACCCCCCGTCCCACAGCCCCATGTGTCCCTCGACCCCTGGGTGGATAATTGAGACCAGCTGTTGCAAGGTGCCTTTCCCAGCAGCCCCTGCTCCACTGCACTTGCCGTTTAGTCAGACTGCCCACATAAGATCTGCTGGTCTCCTCCTTAAACTCTGCATGTCTTCTCCATCAATCTCTCTGATGGACTGATTACCCTAATCTTAGCCTCTCTGTCTTTCTCTCTTCCCATTGGGTGCTTGGCATTTAACGGATACTTTTTTTTTACCCAGAGATGCTTACAGTACACTAATAGCAGAAACAGACCCCTGGGGAAGCTGTGGATAAGTGATTTGATCAAAGCCACATTGGTTTACAACCCTAAACTGCATGCTTCAAAAAATAAAATGGTACATTTTGAAAAAATGTCCATACTGTGTGTCAGTGAGTGAGAGAGAGTGTGTGTGTGTGTGTGTGTGCGTGCGCGTGCGTGCTGCGCGTGCGTGCGTGTGTGTGTGTGAGGAGAGAGAGAGTGTGTGTGTGTGCGTGTGTGAGAGAGAGAGAGAGAGTGTGTGTGTGTGTGTGTGAGTGAGAGAGAGAGTGTGTGTGTGTGTGTGTGGGAGAGATTGTTTTGTGTGTGTGTGTGTGTGTGTGTGTGAGAGAGAGAGAGAGAGTGTGTGTGTGTGTTGGAGAGAGAGAGAGAGAGAGAGAGAGAGTGTGTGTGTGTGTGTGTGTGTGTTTTGTTTTTGTGTGTTTGTTTGTGTGTGTGTGTGGTGGTGTGTGTGTGTGGTGGTGTGTGTGTTTGTGTGTGTGTGTATGAGAGAGAGAGAGTGTGTGTGTGTGTGGTGTGTGTGTGTGAGTGATAGAAGAGAGTGGGTGTGTTGTTGTGTTGTGTGGTGTGTGGGGTGATAAGAGAGAGAGAGAGAGTGGGTGTGTGAGGGAGTGTGTGTGTGGGGGGTGTGTGTGTGTGTGTGTGTGTGTGTGGAGTGTGTGATGAGAGAGTGAGGAGAGTGGAGGAGTGAAGGAGAGGTGTGTGTGTGTGTGCGTGCGTGCGTGTGTGTGTGTGGGAGAGAGAGAGCGGAGGTGGTGTGTGAGTGTGTGGAGAGAGAGCGGGTGTTTTATGTGCGTGTGTGTGCGTGTGCTGTGTGGTGTGTGTGTATGTTTTGTGTGAGTGAGAGAGTGAAGAGAGCTGTGTGTGTGAGGTGGTGAGAGAGGAGAGTGTGTGTGAGTGGGTGTTGTGTGTGTGTGTGTGTGTATGGTCGTGTGGTGTGTGTGTGTGAGAGAAGAGAAGAGGGAGAGAGGGTGTGTGTGTTGTGTGGGTGTTGTGTGTGTGTGGGTGTGTGTGTGTGTGGGTGTGGAGAGAGCGAGAGAGAGAGTGGTGTGTGTGTGAGAGAGAGAGAGTGGTGTGTGTAAGTGTGAGTGTCTGTGTCTGTGTGTGTCTGTGTGTGAGAGGAGAGACAGAGAGAGAGAGAAGTGTGAAGTGGTGGGTGTGGTGGTGTGTGTGTGTTGTGTGGGTGTGAGAGAGTGAAGAGAGAGTGGTGTGGGGGTGTGTGCGTTGTGTGTGTGTGTGTGTGTGTGGGAGAGAGAGAGAGAGAGAGAGTGTGTGTGTGTGTGTGTGAGTGTGTAGTGTGAGAGTGTGTAGTGTGTAGTGTGAGAGAGTGAAGAGAGAAGAGAGAGTGTGTGGGTGTTTGTGTGTGTGTGTGTGGTTGTTTGTGTGTGTGTGTGTTTGTGTGTTTTTTTGTGTGTGTGTGTTTTTGTGTGTGTGAGAGAGAGAGAGAGATTGTAAGCCCTGTGTGTTATTGAGGTATGTCGTTCAATAGCATGTCTCTTTTCTTACATTCGGTTTTCTGAACAATTAATCTGTCTTTATAGCACTGTATAGAAATATAGTTCTGTAGTGTGCTGTTCTTGTAAACATTGCATGGGAGGTCTTTATAACAGATGTTCCCTCTCTCCCTTTCCTTTTAAATGTGTCTTTCTACCCAACACCTGTTGAGGCATGAGGGTCCTTAAACAGTGTGTGTGTGTGGGAAACTTTAGAAGACAATAACTTCTTGATTGTAACAACACTTGTCTCCCTCCCCTCACGCTCCTCACACACACACACACAAACCACAACCCACAAACACACACAACAAACACACACACACCACACTCTTTGAACTGGATATCTGAGCGCGCAGAAGCTAATTTGCTGTTTGCTGCTTATTTGGCACCTCAGTGAAAGACTGTATTTAGCCTGTTAGCATTGCTATGAAAATCAGTAATGCTAACAAGCTAAATAACAATGAACACCTCTACATTCCACCGAAAATGATCCGTATGTTGTCCCCCCAAGGAATGTTGTTTCTCAGGAGATGTGAAGTCATAGTGTTTGTACGTGTGTTGTAATACAGTTTGTATAACATTTGTGCGTTTGTGTACTTCGACAGAACTTCTTATGGAACTTATATATTGTAAGAATTTACTTAAGTGGTGACAATTGTCATTTTGAAATGCATGTTATTTGCAATAAATGAAATAGTTTACATTTATACTGAATGCAGTTAGTTGAACTTAAGTGTCCTTTTTAAGTTAGGGACTTGTTTTAATGTAATTTCAAATTCCGGTAACACTTTAGAATAATGGTCCGTTGTTAACAAGTAACTATGCAGGAAGTAATAGGTAGTACTACATTAACACTTAACTTAATACTATTAACTAATAGAGAAACAAGATTAACTAGCAGTAAGTAGTAGCAAATTTAGGAAAAAGGTAGTTACTTATTAGATATTTGATAATTTTTAAATAAAAATATCCTCATTGAGAACTATTTGTGAACTATGACCAGTTAATAAAGAGTAACCAATTAATTACTAATCACAACAGTAACGTCTTAAAAGTGAACAATTTGGTTCTTTGTGGAAACTAATTTATGAATATGATATCCCCAAAATAAGTCGGCTACAGGTTGAAATTGTACTACTCTTACCAAAGGATGGATGTGTTTAAACTTAAACATAGAATAATAATACAAATGAAAATTCCCTTTAAAATGTTAATAATTAAGAAGTGATGCTGACAAGCTCATGATTTGAATTAGTTCACAATTATGATCTCTGCTTCGTGTCAGTTCAATATGTATCCCACTCCAAAAGACCTACTTGTAAAATATCACTAGTGCTTCACACAGATGTATGACTGTACAGTATGTCAGATTTAAAATATGTTAAATAACTTATTAATTTGCTTGTGAGTAATTACTGAGGGGTTAACTTGTTTTTCACTTTAAAATAATGGTCCATATCATTAGTAGTTCTTTAGTAGCACTTTAGCTTTAAAGTGAAAAACACATTAGCCTCTCACTAATTACTCAAGCGTTACCTTGTCAGCCTGCAGGAACTACTAGTGATCTGGACCATTATTTTAAAGTGAAAAATACCTTAACCACTCACTAATTACTAAGTAATTTAATAAGTTATTTAACATATTTTATATCTGACACATACATTTGTGTGAGGCACTAGTGGTATTTTACCAGACACTGTAATCTGGAATATGTGGTTTTGTGCTTAACACAATATAAATGCAGTTGATGCCTTCATTATGGATGTGAATTGTTTTTGTCAAGAGAACATCATTATTTATATTCAAGAAAAGTCCTCCCCAGCCTGCTGTCACTAAAGGTACAGGTCTTTTGGAGTCGGAGACATACTGAACTGACACAAACTAGAGCTCA
Source organism: Sinocyclocheilus anophthalmus (assembly GCA_018155175.1). Taxonomy (NCBI): domain Eukaryota; kingdom Metazoa; phylum Chordata; class Actinopteri; order Cypriniformes; family Cyprinidae; genus Sinocyclocheilus; species Sinocyclocheilus anophthalmus. The sequence continues at coordinate 33,724 of JADLZN010009179.1, read as the reverse complement.
TACTTGTGAACTAATTCAATCACTTCCTAATTATTAACATTTTTAAATGAATTATTTACAATTATTATTTTATGTTTTTGTTTGAAATAAACAGAGAACATCCATCCTTTGGTAAGAGCAGTAGTCACAATTTTAAAATGTAGCCGACTTATTTGGGAGATATCATATTCATAAATTAGTTTCCACAAAGAGCCAATTGTTCATTGTAGACAGTCCTGTTGTGATTAGTATTATTAATTGGTTCGCAAGTAGTTCTCAATGAGGATATTTTATTGAATAATTATCAAATATCTAATAAGTAACTACCTTTGTCCTAAATTTGCTACTACTTACTGCTTAGTTAATCGTGCTCCTCTATTAGTTAATAGTATTAAGTTAAGTGTTAATGTAGTACTACCTATTACTTCCTGCATAGTTACTTGTTAACAACGGACCATTATTCTAAAGTGTTACCATAATTACTTCTGTTGTCTTTGAAATATGTTTAAAGTGTACTGCCAAATGATGACAACATTTATTGTAAACTAAATTACTTTAATATTGTTGTTTTTAAAGGTGTCATTTGATGCTTTTTTAAAGATCATTATTTTTTTTATTTGGTGTAACAGAATATGTTGATATGTTTTAATGTTCAAAAAACACATTTTTTTCAAATACTGTACATTATTGTATTTCCTCTATGCCCCGCCTCTCTCAAACGTTTTGTTTTCTACAAAGTCCCTCCTTCCCGACAAGCGCAGTCCTGCTCTGATTGGCCAGCTGACCCAGTGCTTTGTGATTGGCCGCACACCGCAAGCACTTGTCGGAAACTTGAGCCCCTTCCCTAATCGGAAGAGCGATCTTCATCTTCAAAAATAAAGTACCGACAGAGCCCTCAAGGGGAACAGAGTCGCGTGCCGCCAGTGATGAAGCTGGGGTAATGGTGGTGTTGCAGTACCAATCCGACGGTTAAGCGCTGACCCGCCACGTTGATGTGACCCTGTCTCTACTACTCTCAACACACAACACACACACACACACACACGATTCCCTCTCTCTCTCTCTCCTTCATGTGGCTTTTTTATGAGTGCTGAGATCCTAAAATACCCTGTGAGCCAGACCATGAAGGCCACTTCAGTGAGCCAAAGCCAGCACACATGTATTAGATGCTTTCTAGCCCAGAGCAGAGATCTGAGCACAGCACGTGTGGCTCTGCTTGTGTGGCATTATAAAAACTAAGTGTAACTGTATATTACATACATACTGTACAGCAGGGGTGCCCAACCCTGCTCCTGGCGAGCGATCCGACTTGTCACCATGCCAATTTCGCTCCAACCTAATCAAACACAACCTGAACACTAATTAAGGGTCTTCAGTGATTCCCTTAAACATGTAAAGGTGTTTTTGATTAGGGTTGGTGCTGAACTTTGCAGGACAGTCGATCGTCAGGAGCAGGGTTGGGCACCCCTGCTGTACAGTGTGTATTTGCTGGAAGTAGATATTCTGTGTGTGTCTGATAGGCAGGTTGTTCTCAAATGGTTTTGTGTCAGGACCCAGATGCTACATTGTACATCAACCTGACATGGTACCAAAATTGTTTATCAAACAAAATGTAATGTATTAAAGTGGATTAAAATTACCATGAACTGCATGGACCAGACTCACAGATGGAAACGTAAAGTGATAATTATCTACAATATCTCCGTGGTTCTTCAGCATGCATCCCAAGAACACAATATGAAAGAACACACAAAAAGAAAAAAAAATTTAACAGTTTAAGGATAATGAGTTTTTATCAATACATTCTCCTCTTTTCCGGGGGGCACACCTCACGGTCCACTCCAACTGACTCTCTCTCTCACACACAAATCAACACACACCACACTCACACACACCACTCACACTCCACTCCACACACCTCACTCACAGGCACACACACACACACAGACGCACACACACACCTCACTCCTCTCGGGTCTGGCTCTCTCTTCTCTCTGTTTGCCCAGGCACAGGCACAGGCACAGGCACAGGCACACGCACACGCACAGGCACACAGGACTAACAGAGCGCGCAGCAAGTGTTATGATCGTCTCCAGCAACCTAAGCCTTTCCAAGAATTTGCTCACAATCCATCCCCTGGCTGAGAGACCCCACTAAAGACACACACCATTTAAAAATGCATGCACAGTGTACAGGTCCTTAATAAACAGAATAAAGTTGGAAATCATATTAGTTGGTTTTCTTTTAACACAATATCACAATTAAGTGAACATTGGTCATTTCAATAATTATACAGCATTTCACTACTTTGGTTTGAGTGTGTTTTTCCCAAAATTAGGGGAAAAGAAAGAAAGACTGGCCTAATTTGTTCTGAAATATTTGTGTTTCTTCATTTTTCTTTCTCTATTGAGCACCTTCCTTTTATTTGCAAGGATGCATTAAATTGATCGAGCCATTTTTTTTATGTTACATGAGATTGCTATATGCAGTCCTTTTGAAATATCCATTCATCAAAGAATCCTGAAAAAAAAGTGTTATGGTTTCCACAATATATGAAGCAGCTCATAAATAATCAGAAATATAGCATATCATACTGATTTCTGAAGGATCATGTGACTGAAAACTGGAGGAATGATGCTGAAAATTCAGCTGCGCATCACAGCAATAAATTACATTTGAACTACAGTATATTCCCATAAAAACAGATATTTAAATAATAATATTATTTCACTGTTTTTACTGTATTTTTGATCAAATAAATCCAGCTTTAGTGAAAATAAGAGACTTCTTCGTCTTTTTTTAAATGTTTAAAAACAAATCTTACCAACCCCATACTTTTGATCATACTTTTGTTTTTACTCACCCACCTTGCTGGCTATTGAATTTATTCTTTTTAATGAATCAGCATTCTGAGTGATTCAGTTCGCAAATCATGCATTTGAATCAAAACTACAAGAGAAGCACCCTGGCAATGCACAATGAGTTTACACTAGGAAATTCAGCTATAGTACAGCCATGTAAGCTTCAAATGTTTTTGATGTAAATTTAACGCAATGTGCAATGCTAATGAAGTAGTGCGAAATAAGATACTTTAGCCTAAAAGTCAACACATCGTGGCTTCAGCACAGGAATGAGGTTGTTTGATTCATGCTGGGCTGAGCACATCCACTCATACCTGCGTGACTAACCCCCCTGGAGCAGGACGGCCCAGCCAGGAAGGGGAGGTGGGGCTCTGAGGAGGGGTGCTGTTGTTTTGGCTCCACGGGCTGCTCAGGTGGACTGATATCTAGAATTACAGAGAGACCTTCAGCAGACCTTAAACCAAGCTGGCAGGTCACTATCTGTCACAGCTCACTGATCTCTGTGTGTTTGCACGTATTAGAAACACTGTGATTCATTTCAATGAAAGTAAGATGCATGCTAAGCATATACATCTTGCCTGAATGTTATATTTTAGGACACATGACTCCACTGATTGAGTGTGATGTTGACATGTTTATAACCCTTGTGAAAAAGAAGTGCTTAATTCAATAGAACATGCATTTGTAGTGTATTTACATCTTGAAATTTTTTTTTTTTAACTTTACTTATTATTTACCAATAATTTAATAGTAATGACATAAAAGACCACTTAAGTGTACTTAAGGAGAGTTCACTTTCATGACGGTTTCTTAACACACCGGCGTAATTTAAGTTTGTATTAATGTCAAATTAAACGTTTACAGTGTTACATTTTCAAATTGAAGTGTGTAAGTTATTTTCAACAATTATTCTCATTGTTTTAATACTCTTTTGTCATGCTTTTAAAAAGCAGTACACTTACAAACTTTGATGTGCTGACTAACCTATTAAAAAGCACATTACATTATGTTACATTTAAAGTTTTTAAATGCACTATATTGCAACTTCATCATTACAAAAATACATGACATACAAATTTCAATATATTTTAGTTCACCATAAAATGCTTGTCAGTACATTCAGCAATACTCTTTACCAATATTTTATAGAAAATGTAATAAGTAAATTACATATAAAATGCATAAGTGTCCGAAAATGTTGCATCCAATTTGCACCTAAGTACATTATTTTAAAGTATATTAAAATATGCTGAAGTGTACTTTTTCATAAGGCAAGCTTTTGCTGTAATAAGCATTAAAAAAGCATTAGGTGAAATTAATTCATTTTTAATTAGACTGAATAGATTTTTGTTAGTACTGTACTGTACTGAATGTAAACGAAAACAGTTCTTTGGACTGAGAGTGTTTCTATGATCCTTTAAAATTCTCTTTAGATGTCCTGTGTGTCTCTGTCTTATGTAACCGGAATCTTAGTCTTAGTAAGGAGACCACATCCAGAGGTCACATGCACCTTCTGTCTCGCCTCCATCCACATGTCTGTGCCTTCTGTGCTGGGACCTCCAGCTCTCCAAACACTCACACCCAAGAGAAACTTGCTCAGAGTAAAGCTCAAAGAGACTTTCTCAGAATATTCCTTTCATTTTTGGAGACTGCTGTTAAAAATAAACAGAGAGCCATGAAAATATTATAGGATAGCACAGGTCAGATAAATTGATCTTGGAAGAAACTGTTTTGTTTTCAGTCCCTCTGTGTAGGTGACTGGGGAATCTCCAAAGCGGTTTATCAAGATTGTTTTAATATGTCAAATCAGCAAAAAATCGGACAACAATGGAATCATAAATGTGGCTTTTTTTTAGCTCGTATCGTATTTAAAAACGGTAAATACTGAGCTCATTTTTTGTAGATATCTTCTGGAACTCGCATATATGAGAAACAGGAGACTTATATTGTTTTTGCCTTCATTAGATATGATAGGATGAAGAGAGACAGCAAGCATTGGGATACAGAATCAGGAAAGAACTACGAGGCAGGACTCAAAATGAGGTCAGCCGAGGCACTTCTGCACCATATAGGAGCACTGTCCACAAGGCCATGTCCCAAATGACACCCTAAGCCCTCACAGATTTCCTCCGAGTCCATCCCTTCGTGACGTGATGCCATAATATAGAGCTCGCCTCAAGAGCACATAGAGGCCACAGAAGGGCTTGTGAGCAAGCTTCTGAAACCTAAAATGACAAATAGGACGCTCTATGTTCTTGTGGACTTGCAGTAGCCTTTGTATGTCCGCAGGACCACAAGTGCACATGAAGTGTGCCATTTGATACAGGGCCTAAACTAAATTCTTAATTTGCACTCCATATTAAAAAGATCTCAGTTGTGATTTTTCTTTTCACATGGTGTTTCTTACAGGAACTTCAGTGCACTTCATCTAATCCAACATTTACCCCATAAGGATATCAAAATAGGCCTAAAAGTTTCTATTTATATCTCTAAAAAGATATTGGAGAGGGTGGGCTGTGTGTGTGTGTTGTGTGGTGTGTTGTGTGTGATGTGTGTGTGTGTGTGTGGTGTGTTTTGTTGTGTGTGTGTGTGTGGTGTGGTGTGTAATTAAGTTTTCCAATATGCTTCATGAAATTTGTAATCTCATCAGTACCTTGAACCGATCAGTGCTGCATATGCATTTTGGAAAAGGAATATAATATGCTGACATACGTCACGGTAAGATGACACCAAATTTTAGTCAGAAATGCACATACTCACAGATAAATGAGCGCTCAGACTTATGAATGCGCTAAGGGGTTGTGAGATGAAGAGATACGAAGGCAGCCAGAGGGTGTGCATTTCAGGCAGGTGCAATTATACATCTGGAGGCTGTCTTCAGGACACAAGTAAAAAGGTCAGCGAGTGTGGTGTGTGTGGGTGTGTGACACTCACAGCGGTCCCCTTCACCTCTGCCTCACACAAGTGGCAGAACAATAGAGCTGTAAAGTGCTGCAGGTCTCAAAGCAGAACAAAAGTGCACCTTGCACCTTTCAAATCATCCAAAGTACCTCCTGAGGCCCCAAATACCTGTGGCGCAGTCAGAGACACTGCAGGTGTTTTCTCTGTTACTGCAGGTGCAGCACACAGTGAGAAACACGCCCCCTCGATTTCACAGTACAAAACATCGAAAAACAATGTTTTACAGTGCTTGCATGGAAGCGCTCTATGAAAATACCCAGTTTATGATGCAGACATGAGTGAAATCATGCAGTTTGTGCTAGATGCTCAGGTGAGCTACTGCTTTATTTGCATCTGGCGGACAGAAAATCCCACAGACTTAAGGGGTCCAAGCCATATCTAGAAACCAGAATATTGGAGGGACACTTGGAGAAAAGTGACCAACAAAGACAGACAATGAGTGTAAACATTGCTACGGCAAACACAAGGTTGAAAATATGTAAAACCCTGAGTAGTGATGCACAAGTTGCTTCTTGTTAGTTGGTAAGTTAAGAAAATTAATCATTGTGCAGACCACTCTCTAAACTCACTGTAGAAACTACTTAAAGTACGCAAAGAACAACAAAGCTAACACTAACTAATAAAATACTGAATGCACCTTTAAGTTTAGGTCATAATACTATAAAAATAGTATTCAAGTTTCACAATGAATACAACTCTATTGGCATTGTATGTTACCGTGCTGTTCATCACCGCTCATGAGCATAAACGGGAAACGCTACTCTTCTCTAAATGCTTCTCTTCTTTCCTTACCATATCTTTTATGTTTTCTCTCTCCCTCCTCTCCTTTCTTCTGTTGTTACACATACATCTAATGCCCTGCCCTCTCTTCAGTCTCCCTGTAGTTGTGAATGTGACATAATTTGTTTGGCTCTTGCAGAGATTCTTAAATTGGGCCTCAAGCCACGAACACCAGTCTTCAGTGTGCTGCTGTTGTATAACAGCTGTTTTTCTCTGTTCAAAGTTGCTTAAATCCTAAACTGTTAGACCACCACACTTACAGCCTGTCCCCTCCACTCACATGTTGATTGGTCCTAATGAAAAGGGATCCAATTTTTCTCCTGGAGGACGACCTTCTGAAGTTTAGCTCCAAACCCTAATTAAACCCATCTAAACCAGAGACCTCTAAGACCTCTTTGGATCAATAAACTTCCAAGCAGGTGTGTTGAAGCTGTGGGCTACCTTCATGCAGAGTTTAGCTCCAAAGTTAATCAAACCCAACAAACGCAATCAAGGTGTTCAGGATTACTAGAAAACAACAGCCAGGTGTGTTGGAGCAGGGTTGGCACTGAAGCTTAGGGCTGTGTTCCACTTTGCTTTTCGACACATGCTCACAAACCTACCTAAGCACTTCCTGCTGCCATTTCGAAGTGCATTCCAAAGTATATTAATTGTTTTCTAAATATTTAAAACAGACCAAGCATTCCTTTATAGACATAGAACGATGCATCAAATCCATAAGGGCTTGGGGCGTTCCAATTCAGCCCACTGCAATGGTTCCGCTAGTAGTGTGCACTCATGCAACATAATCAATGACGTACATCCAAGTCAATGAGATGGAGTTCATGAGGAAAGGGCATCAAGAATGAAGTGGAACTCAGCCCTGGATGGCCTAGGTCAGGGGTGTTCATTCCTGTTCCTTTTCAAAGAGTTCAGATTCAACCCTGCTCCAAAACACTTGTTTGTAATTATCAAATGTTCCTGGAGATTCTAATTGACTGGTGGGGTGGCCAGATTAGAGCTGAGCTTTGCAGGAAGGTAGATCTCCAGGAACTGGCCTGGATGAATGCTTGTAGCTTGTCTGAAAGGAGTAAAAACCTTTGCCTTTAGATCCATTTTTATGCATTTTTCAATTGCAATTTTAAATTGCACTGTCAAAACAGATTTAAATAGACTCCAGCATCCTAGCTCCCTGCTAAGACAGTGGTTCAGAACCACATTCCTGGAGCCCCCCAAAAACTGTACATTTTGAATGTCTCTGTTGTCTGGCGCACCCGTCTCAGGTCTTTAAGGCTTTATTAATGAACTGATTACCTGAGTCAGGTGTGTTTGGGAGGAGACATGCACTGCTGGGGGCTCCGGGAATGTGTTTGAGAACCACTGCGCAAGCAGGTGGATGAATGGATGGATCTGATGGTCAAAACTCAAAAGACGATTATTAAAAAATAAATACGACCTTGCGTTGTGTCAATCACGTTTACACACAGCCTCCGAAACGTTCGTCCGTCATAGAAATATTTGGATCGGGATAGATTTTCTGCATTTTTCACATCCATAGCAAGCATTTTCAGGGGTGTCTTGACAATCACAAAGTCACTATAGAAGGGAAAGCCAAAATTGTATGCTGGTTTCAATGCCTGGCGCGAACCTTGGTTCATGGAAATTGGTAGTCTTCCTTTATATACAGTATGTGGCTCTAGTATTGCTACCAAAGCATCAAAATTCTGTAGTAAACTTTGAATCGCTCGGGATAATCCCGCAGCTACTTGATGAGGTAGAACTCCTTCCTTCCTCTCTACACAATCTCAGCATTAGATGGACCCAATATTTCCTCTTTTACCCAAGGACAACAAAATCATCCCCCCTGCTTGAAGACTGCATTTTGTATTGTTTTGCGAATTTTTTTGCAACGGATTAATTAATACATATCGGACTCAGTGTGCAAGGTTTCTGCTTGTGACAAATTTTTACGATGACGAATACGAAAAAACGCAGTGTGCAAAGACCTTTAGACTGAGATTAGTAAGTATGCTATTTGAACTGGTCACCACATTGGAATAGCTCAATATGGCAACACAAACCTCAACTAACATCAAATCTCACTGGTTCTCACACATCACGTGACCAAACAGCATGACATTTGATGTCTGTGTCACTATATTTGATGTAGTCTTAGTGTATGGTGACATCGTCTGTAGTTTGAAGATACTAGTTTACATATATGGATTAATTTCACAATATCTTTTTTGGAGCATAAAAGTTTGGATCACATTGACTTGATAATTTGGACACTAAAAAAATGTTTTTGTGCTCCACAGAAGAAATAATTCATACAGGTTTGAAATGACATGAGGGTGAGTAAATGATGACAGAAAGGTACCTGCTAGGACATAATTAATGTTCATCATGAGGGGGAACATTTGAGGAAACAGAACCAGAAGGGGAAGAAGACCAAGGAGATGAAGGGAGCAGTGCCGGCTTCCAGGGGGGAGTTGCATCTGGAAAAGAAAGAAAGAAAGTTGGAGAAAGAAAGCTGGAAGCCAAAGTATGTGGGTAATCCCCACACAAGAGCACAGTCACCCAGAACTCTGTTAGTAATCCAAACCATCATAACAGCTCCTGGCTCAAACATGATCCCTATGACTCAGCTCTCTAAACCACCACCTCAAACATGAAAAGACATGAACATCGCTGCTCAAATATGCCCTTTTAAAGGCAATGTACGGCCACCACAGAACACAGAGACTAGAGCCAGGCCAAAGGCCCTCGCACTGAATATCTATGACCAGTTCTCCCACTTCAAACTATCTAGTCTCCAAATGTAAAACTGATCTCAGAGCTGTGTAAATGCCCAAAAACACATGAAGTTAGAGAATTAGGACAAAGAAGGGATAGATCACCCAAAAAATTATAATTAATTATTTCTCATCACTTCAAACCTACATGACAGTGTGTAGTCCATCTCGAGTCTGTCTAAAAACATATTTTCATGTGCAAACACTTTTCACCCCAAAAGAAAAAAGCTTGTCGTTCATCCCATGGTCAAACTCAAACTACAGAGGTCTCAACTACAAGGTTACAAGGTTATCATACATTTAAAGTGTCAGCAAATGTTTGCATTGCAACATGCCAACCCTTACCAAAAAGAAGTATACTTCAAGTTTGTTTATGTAGTTTATTAAGTAAACATTTAAGTAAATTTTCCAAGTATACTTTATGTTGAAAGTATACTAATATCAATGCTCTAGTAGTATACCGGTAAGTGTACTATTTCAGTACTTCTTGGGACTAAATTGGCCCACTTTCTAGTATATAAAAGTATACTTTAAGTATAACAGTAGTAAACTTTGAGTACACAACTAGTTTACATCTTTGTTTTTAGTTTGTACTGCAACTATACTAAAAGTGAACTTATAGGTATACTGATAGTTTACTAATTAAATACTTGTAGCATTTTAGTACACTTTGAAGTAGTCAACTGAATGATCCACTTTTGATAGTCCTCAGTAAACTACTGGTTTAGTATAAAATACTGCAGTTTTCTTAAGTGACGTACATCATACTTAAAGTAGACCTACTATGGTCCCTTTTTTAGGTATTAATTGTATATATTTTGTTTGAATATAATATCGAACCTACAACATCCAAAGAAAAGAACATGGTATCTGCTTTTAAACGAACCAAAAACTGTTTTTCCTCTCCTTCTGCATTCTTTTTTAAGTTTCATAAAAAAATAAATAAAAAATAAAGAAATGAACAACATTTTGAACAAAAAGCTGAAAAAAGACTATGTATTTGGATTCAGAATGATAATCAAAATGTAGATGGAGTTGATCAGCACCCCAAAGCTTGACAGTCATTACCTCTTCATTGGTCAACATTTTATTCCATAACATTACACAGTTCTGATGTGCTGTTTTATGTGTGATGATCGTGATAGATTACATGTGGAAGCATCTGTTGTTTAGGTTTCTTCTTCACTTGTGTTTTTTTGGATATTCTGTGCAGAAGATGTGTACTAGCGCCCCCTACACTATAACAATGAAAACAGGATCCCCGGAGCACAATTATAGCTCAACTATATGTATACTTTCAAGTCAAGCATACTTAAATGTCATTTTAAGTAAATTTCTGAGAAGTACATAAAGCACATTTCTGAGAAGTACATAAAATGTAGACTGAAAGTATACTTTCGTATTTTTTGTTTAAAAGAAGTATAATAATAGCACACTTGAATAAACTTATTTCGTAAGGGAAGAACACTTGGAGCAGGATGCAATGTCGTATTATTAAACACTGTCATTGGTTCTTGCCTGTCTCATAACTGCCTGTCATTAATGTCAAAAATTATTGGTGAATAACTTATATTTGAACCTGTACCTCACACAAAGCTGTCACATGACTTGGAATAAAGTGTATTTTATGGCGCTCTTGGCCCTTACGCTCCTGTTGAACTTCTGTCCCCCTAAAAAATCCTCCATTTGTGTTTCACAGAAAGTCATTTGGGTTTGGACCAACCTCAGGATGAGTAAATGATGACAGAAGTCTTATTTTTGGCCAAACTATTCCTGTCATTTTCAACTCTCTTTCTAGTTGGCTCTAGATAGCGGGACGCTTCTCTCTACCCAGATGCTTCAGATGTTTTTTATCAGTGCTGAGTGTTTATATGTGACTGACAAGCCGTTTCCTGTGTCCGACGGGCTCCTTCAGCCCAGAGGGAGGAAAGGAGGGAACCAAAGACCAAGTGAAAAGAAAAAGTGAGGTTAAACTAGGTTTATTATTATTAGTATTTTGGCCACTGTACCAGTGTTTCTATTAGCACCTTGTGGCTTTCAAATTAGCTTGAATTTTATACTTCATACACCAATGACAGATATATAATATATGCAGCTGAAGAGCCCTTAGATATGTTTGTTCCAACAGGAAAAAAAGAGGAGAAGGCAACTTATACCACACTGCAGCCACGTCAATTACAGACACATTATCTCACCCCCTCACAGATACATTTTTTGACTTTACGGGGCATTCTTGCAGATTCGTGCCGCTTCAAGGGTTGAAAGACAATGACATCACCCACTGTCATCCCTCCAGCCGCCCACACACAGTTGTCATCTCTGTGTGAACATGACTCCATGGGTTTGAGGGGCCACTCAATCCTCCATGTCTACTATGTCTGACTTTATGTCTCCAGTTCAGGCCAACCACATCAAAACCGAAAGCCCAAACGACTTTTGTCTACTGAACACCAATCATATCTGAGCATGTCGGCCCACATACACCCAAGCATACAGAGTATGACACAGTATGAAATACACTTCACAGTATGACACAGTATGAAAACTACCTTAAATGAGTAACTTAAATATTTACCACAGAAAACAATTTAACTCATACCTCAGTTTAAAAGGAAAACTTTACAGCAGTGTTATTTTATGTAATATTACAGTATGTTTTATATTTTAATTAGCTTGTAATGTTTTTATTGTAATTTTAGTTTAAGGGGTCATATGATGCGATTTCATTGTTCCTTTCTCTTTGGAGTGTTACAAGCTCTTGGTGCATAAAGAAGATCTGTAAAGTTGCAAACACTAAAGTCTCAAATCCAAAGAATATTCTTTATAAAAGTTCAGAGTCAACAACGCCTACCTAAAACGACTCGTTCTAACACACCCCACATGTCTACCTCACTATTTGGGAAGATTTGCATAACACCGGCCAAATGTATACGCAAAGAAATAAGGTGTAACTTTTATTCTCGCTGTATTATTGTTGCTGCCGCCATGTCGTGAAGATGCTGTGTGCTTCGTTGTGAAAGCGAAACTACTTTGTTTGGTCTTTCCAAAAGAGGAGGATATCGCTTCGTCATGCCTAGAGCTGATCCATGCTGGTCGCTGAGGGAATACATCAACTTTGCTGTGGATCGCTGGATCGGCTTTCACCTTGGACAAAGCGGAGTCCAGCCCGGGGACAAATGTTTTTGTGTAATTTTTACTATACATATCAGATCTGTTGCATATTTTACAGTAGTGTTAGTATTACTTATATACTATTGCAGAATTTATTTTGAATTTGCTTTATTGTTTATATTTTCAGTTTTCATTTGAATTTTAGTTAAAGTTTTAGTAATTTAGTTCAATTCAAGTCAAGTCACCTTAATTTATATAGCGCTTTTAACAATATAGATTGTGTCAAAGCAACTGAACAGCTTTAATTAGGAAAATAGTGTCAATAATTCAAAATGACAATAGTAAACACTAATTTTTTTGTTAAAGACAGTTCATCATTGAATTCATTGATGTCAACATCCAGCTCAGTTTAAATAGTCTTTGCAATCATGTCAACGATAACGCTGGAAAGGAAGTGTCCCCAACTAAGCAAGCCAGAGGCGACAGCCGCAAGGAACCAAAACTCCATCGGTGACAGACTGGAGAAAAAAACCTTGGGAGAAACCAGGCTCATCCCGGGGGCAGTTCTCCTCTGACCAGACGAACCAGCAGAACGGAAAACTCAATATAATACGAAATAAACAGACGATGTAATAATATTAACAGCAATTATTATATGATGCAATCAAACTTATAGCAAAATGTGGTAGTTCTGTATGTTGTTTCAGGGTTGGCATCATCTGAGCTCCTCTGAGGGCTTGCATCATCTCTTCTCAGGTGTTCTGGATCCAGACTGAAGCTTGTGTAAATCCTAGTTGGCAAAAAACAGAGAAACAAATAGATACATAATTAGCATAGCTGCTGTTTCAACCAAGCAACATTGTTTTTTTTAACCCAAGCTAAAGAATAATAATGTTCATTTGATTAGATATAACTGCAGTACAAGATTATGAGATGCATTATTTGAATGCTTGGCCAAAGAGATGTGTCTTTAATCTAGATTTAAACAGAGAGAGTGTGTCTGAACCCCGAACGTTATCAGGATGGCTATTCCAGAGTTTGGGAGCCAATGCGAAAAAGCTCTACCTCCTTTAGTGGACTTTGCTATCCTAGGTACTACCAAAAGTCCAGAGTTTTGCGACCTTAGGGAGCGTGATGGATTGTAGCGTGGTAGAAGACTAGTTAGGTATGCAGGAGCTAAACCATTAAGGGCCTTGTAGGTAAGTAGTAATATTTTGTAACTGATATGGAGCTTAATAGTTAGCCAGTGCAGAGACTGTAAAATTGGCGTAATATGATCATATTTTCTTGACCTGGTAAGGACTCTAGCCGCTGCATTTTGGACTACCTGTAGCTTGTTTATTGAAGATGCAGGACAACCAGCTAGCAGTGCATTACAATTGTCCAGTCTAAAGGTCATGAATGCATTTACTAGCTTTTTTTGCATCAGAAACAGGTAACATGTTTTCGTAACTTGGCAATGTTTCTAAGAAGGAAGAATGCTGTTTTTGTAACATGGGGAATATGATTTTCAAAAGACAAGTTGCTATCTAATATAACACCCAGATTTTTGACTGTAGAGGAAGTAACCGTACATCCGTCTAGTTGCAAATTGTAATCCACGAGATTCGGTGTACTGTCTTTTGGTCCAATAAGTAATATCTCTGTCTTAGAAAATTATTGGTCATCCAATCTTTACATTTTTAACACACTCTGTTAGATAATTTAGAAGTTTCATCTGGACATGTTGAGATATATAGTTGAGTATCATAACAGTGGAAACTAATCCCGTATATTTTCTAATAATATTACCAAGGGGCAACATGTATATTGAAAATAGCAGAGGACCTAGGTCAGATCCTTGTGGCACTCCATATTTTACTGGTGATATTTGAGATGACTCCCCATTTAAATGAACAAGGTGGTAGCGATCGGACAGGTAGGATCTAAACCATCTTAAAGCCTGCCCTTGAATACCTGTATAGTTTTGTAATCGATCTATGAGTATGTCATGATCTATAGTGTCGAATGCAGCACTAAGATCAAGTACAACTAGCAATGAGACACATCCTTGGTCTGACGCAAGAAGCAAGTCATTTGTATTTTAACAAGTGCAGTTTCTGTGCTATGGTGGGGCCTGAAACGTGACTGAAATTCTTTATAGAGATCATTTTTTTGCAGGAAGGAGCACAGTTGAGCAGACACAACTTTTTCTAAAATGTTAGACATAAAAGGAAGATTTGAGATGGTTCTGTAATTTGCCAGTTCACTAGGATATAGTTGTACTTTCTTAATAAGAGGCTTAATAACCGCCAGCTTGAATGTTTTGGGATGACTTAAAGACAACGACGAGTTAATAATATTGAGAAGCGTTTTTTCTGCTACAGGTAACAACTCTTTAAATAATTTAGTGGGTACAGGATCTAATAGGCATGTTGTTGGTTTAGATGCAGTGATAAGTTTTTTTAGCTCTTCCTGTCCTATAGTTGTAAACCACTGCAGTTTATCTTTTGGTGCGATGAATGAATCTAAAGTATTATACGCTGTAGAATCTACATTTGTTACTGTATTTCTGATGTTATCTATTTTATCAGTGAATAAATTCATAAAGTCATTACTTTTAAACTGTGAGGGAATATTTAGATCGGTGGCGTCTGGTTATTTGTTAATCTCGCCACTGTGCTAAATAAAAACCTAGGAATGTTTTGGTTATTTTCTATGAGTTTGAGAAGAATCTGCTCGGCCCTGGCAGTTTTTAGAGCCTGTCTATAGCTCGACATACTGTTTTTCCACGCAATTCTAAAAACATCCAAGTTAGTTTTTCTCCATTTGCGTATACCTTTCAGTTTGATGGGGGCAACAGCTTCTAATGCATTAGAAGATAGTGCCCATGTTGCTAGTTTTTTCGTCTAGTTCATGTGTACTTATTTGTACACAGAGCAGTTGAGATAAATCATGCAGGTTATTTGTGAATCTGTCTTTGGTGGCTGGAACAATAGTTCTGCCCGGATGATAACGCGGAGTCATATAGTTAATATCAGTAATATGCATTATGCATGATACAAGGAAATTGTCAGTAACATCATTGCTTTGAGGTATGATATCTATATCAGTTAGATCAATTCCATGCGATATAATTAATCTAGCGTATGATTAAAGCGATGAGTGGGTCCGGTGACGTTTTGCTTGACTCCAAACGAGTTTATTAGGTCAGTAAACGCAAGTCCTAATGCATCATTGTATTATCAACGTGAATGTTAAAATCTCCGGCAATTAGCGCTTTATCAACAGTAACAAATATGTCTGAGAGGAATTCTGCAAATTCTTTTAGGAAATCTGTATACTGCCCTGGTGGTCTATACACAGTAGCCAGAGCAAGAGATACGATAGATTTATTTTGCATATCTGACAGTGTAACATTAAGGATTAGTATTTCAAATGAGTTAAACCTGTATCCTGTCTTCTGAGTAACATTGAGAATATCACTATATATTGTTGCAAAACCGCCACCACGACCAGTCTGACGGGCTCATGCTTATAATAGTAGCTTGGTGGAGTAGACTCATTTAGACCAATATAATCATTAGGTTTTAGCCCGGTTTCAGTCAAGCAGAGTACATCAAAACTATTATCTGTGATCATTTCATTTACAATAACTGCTTTGGGTGAGTGATCTAATGTTTAGGAGCCCAAACTTTAAAATTTTTTTTTGTTTTTGTTCATTTATTTTAAATTTTCTGGTTTAATCACGATCAGATTATTTCTAGATCCTGCATTAAATGTATATTTTAACCTCACTATTCGGGGAACAGACACAGTCTTTATAGATTGTACAGCACAAGTACTTCTATCATTTAAGCGGGTAGAACACAAGTCATCAGGGCAGTTATTTGAGATTTGACTTACTAGTCATATGGAGCGTAGCGTCCTGGAGATGTTGTCCGACATGAGCTCCACTCCGTCTCTGCTGGGGTGCAGGCCATCAGCGCGAAATAGCCTAGGACGCTCCCAGAAAAGATTCCAGTTATTAACAAAGAGCAGTTTCTGTTCTTTACACCATGACAATAACCATTCATTTAAAGCAAAAAGCCTACTGAACTTTTCTTGTCCTCGTCGATACGTGGGAAGCGGTTCTGACACGATGATCGTCGTCGCGGGTGATGTGCTGCGCACCGTCTCGATCAGTTTCCTGAAGTCCCTCTTCAGTGTCTCTGTCTGCCGCAGCTTGGTGTCGTTAGCCCCTGCGTGAAGCACGACCGCTCCGGTGCTCTCGTCGTCCTTCAGGATCGCGGGTATCTGCGCAGAAACATCGAGAACACGAGCACCAGGGAAACAGTGAGTGTGCACTTTACCTTCAGCTATCGTAGCACGGACGTGCCGGACGATGGAGTCTCCGATGATCACAGTGTCGCGTTCCGTCTTGCGGAGGGGAGTGAAGCGGTTCCGGGTGGAGATTTCGAAGACCGGAGGTGGCGGAGGGGGTGAGGTCGTCGCCCGGGGCCTGGCTCGTGTCTTTCGTGGCGGGTGCACCCAGGGTCTGTGGTTTCCCGGCGCCGGAGTGAAGGACATCTGGGAAGATCGCGTCCTGGGTGCACCGGGCCTGTGCAGAGAAACACACGGAGTAGAGGTGGTGGGAGAGTTAGCAGCGCGCTGTATACTTACCTCGGACTTGTGAGCGTCAGCCTGGGATGTTTCCAGCGCGGCTCTCCACTCTCTCAGCTGGGTCTGCCTCTCCACCAGGTCGTGGATCTGCTTCTCCACGGCCTCCAGCTCGACCTGCACCGAATGCAGCTCGAACGTGTCCTCACCTGCACTCTAAGGTAGACACACATCCGCCATTAAATCAAGTAACAGTGAGTAAAACAATGGTAAGGTGTGTGAATAGAGTATTAGTGTAAGCGAGATTAGCTGCTACTACGCTGGCGATGCTAGCGGGCTATATGCTAATAGCGGACTCGGAAAGTCAAAAATAGAACTAGTGATAACAAGGCGTTCTGATTGTTTTTGTTGTAGAATACAATAGGGTATATGTTCACACGTTATAGAAACGCAAATGATGGTGTATAAAATTGATTTTAAGATAAAAAATTAGACGACAAAGAATTAACTTGACAGAGCTCAAACTCAAACCACACGGCAGCAACAAACAGGAAGTGACGTCAGGAAAGAAGTCTGTTTGTCAAGCACATAATTGTATGTGCTTTTGTAATTTTTACTATTTTTATATATATTTCTATATACTTTGACGGAATATAAGAAACTTCACTTTTTAAACTCAAGTGCGGAGCCCTAAACATGACATGTAGGGGAAAAAATAGATATTGTGGCCACAATTTAGCTAAAAACACGATTTAGCTTCTTACTGTTACTGAATACAGATTACATGATGAAAACTGTAATCTACTTTTTAGATTACTTTTGGATTATTTTTCATCTAACACTTATTATTAAATATTGATATTTTAAAAAATGCAAAGAGAAAATATATTCCATTATTTGATATCAACATCATGAAGTGCATTAAACACATTACACCAGGGTTTCCCGAACAGGGCTTTTTTAGGAAGAACTGCAGTGGGTTTTTAAGTTGATAAAAAGCCGCTCTAGTTGCTTGAGAAGTGCTTTTTTCCTCCAAATTCAGAAGCATGGATCGCAGAATTATTTACATGACGTTTACATGACAGTTAAGTTGTGGCCTAATGGTTAGCGAGTCGGACTCTTAACACAAAGGTAGTGGGTTCGAGTCTCGTACTGGCAGGGATTGTAGGTGTGGGGAGTGAATGAACAGCGCTGTCTCCCACCTTCAATACCACGACTGAGGTGCCCTTGAGGAAGGCACCGAACCCCCAACTGCTCCCCGGGCACCGCAGCAAAAATAGCTGTGTGTGTTCACGGTTTGTGTGTGTTCACTGCTGTGTATGTGCACTTTGGATGGGTTAAATGCAGAGCACTAATTCCAAGTATGGGTCACAATACTTGGCCACATATCACTTCACACACTCACTGAATATAGTCAAAGCTAAATGGTAGCTTTGACAGTAGGATTTCTGGAAAGGAAACTTTAAGAGGGAAAAATGGGGAGAATCAATTAATTATTACTCATTTACTGCCCTTGTGTAAATAATATGTAATCATAAAAAGTAACTGTAATCTGGTTCTGAGCATTTTAAAATATAATATAATATAATTACAGGTACCTAATTTTTGTAATCTGATTACGTAATCCAGATTACATGTAATCAGTGACTATCCACAGCACTGACAAGAAAACAAATTAGTACAACATTAACTAAAATCAAAGTACCAGTGGTGGGCCGTCAGGGCCAGCAAAGCCTTCTCTGCTGGCCTAAACACTATCAGAATCACTGATTTAGTTTTAATATATTTTCCCATGAATGTGTATTAAATTATTTCCAACAGTCTATTCTCTTCAGTTCATAGCTTTTCTCTTGGTTGCACTGCTTCCAGCAGTGTATGTTTATATTAGAGCTTTTATCCAATCATATTTCAGCAATCGTGTTGCCAGGGTCAAAGAAATCTGCCTTAAGGCCTTCAGAAACCACAGTGCATGCATCTGTTAGCTTAAATCAATGGCAATGAAACCGTTGCTTTAACCAATCAGATTTCGAGTTGGCAGCACCAGGGCCATCTAGCTGGCTAACGATAACGTCAGCATTTTTTTAAGCGTGCCCTCCCCCTACAGCTAGCTTCCCCCACCAAAATCCCACAGCTTTGAGCCTCCAAATCAGCAGAGGAAGTGCATCGTTACTCTAGCAAGACTGGTTGGCGTCAGCGCGGGTCGCAAGGGCTTTGTGGATTCAGCTTCCTAGAGAAAGGGTGAGCTGCGGAGGAGGTCTACAAAACCTAAAACCTCAAAACTCTGGCCACATTGGAAGCACAGATTGTTGGCATTTCCCACATTTATTAAATTTCCCCTCGGGGAGGCATATCTATCTGTTTGACAGATTGAGGTTCTGGAGCTAAGAGCTGGATCCACTGGTCTTAATGGTGCGGACTGGTCCTTTTCTCTGGTGCTTCTCTAAGTCTTCTGCCTCCCTTTTGGACTTTTTCCACCTGCAGTGTCTCAGACGCGAACATTTGTTGGCCATGTGTCAGCTAAACTGGGTTAGCGTTAGGCTAAGCAGAAAAAATGTGTGCAGGTGTTCTGACCATCACTCAAAATATCTGACTGCGTCTAGACATGGACGCTTCATATTTATTGCACCGAATCTATTCAGAGACCCTTGGATGTAAATTCATGCATTCAAGGAATAATTCACATTTCTTTTTTTCAACAATCTTTCAAAATTCCGCTAGCTTGCATTTATTTCAGAATGTTTAAGAAGGGAGTAATTTGAACACAATGGGTAAGAATCAACCATATTTGATAACGTTAAACGTGGAGTGATGTAGTCTATTTGAATGTGCTCAAGCATGAATGATAAGAAGGAATGATTTTACCAAATATTAGCCTGTTTGTCTCATAAAACTTTCAATGCACTTCTGATACGTGTACAAAATGCTTATACTACTAGAGTATGTTTTCTAGTTATTTACATTAAATGTAAATGGTCAGTGAGAACATTCTGCTAAACATCTCATTTTGTTTATCATAAAATATATAAAGATACACTAGTTTGTAATGACATGATGTTAGTAAATGCATACATAATATTAATTTATGAGTGAGCTATTCCTTTAACACATCCCACCTTCATAAAAAAAAAAGACACTTTTCTGTTAAACAAAGAACATAAATTAGTTTATTGGAAAAAAACAGCAAGTGGAAATACACCAAAACAAAACAAAAGATTGCATAGCATTTGGTTTGTGTTATACGTCCAACATATAAACAATATGTAGACAGGCAGCTTCATATATCATTGTGGCTTTGGAAAAAATGTGTCCGAACATGACCAGATGAAACAGGCTTCATGGAAGACCTTTCTCGAACCTGCAAATTCCAATTCAGTTCAGATGGAGTAAACTTCGAACATAAACAACATCTAAGACCTAATGACCTTCTTTTTGTGTTGTTGACACCTTATTCAATCTTTAAGAATATAACAACATTCAGGAGATGCCAAATTATGTAATACCTCGAAGGTCGGATTACAGAGATAAATTCCAGAGTCTAATTGAACTTCTTATTAAAACAGGTCTTTGGTGTGCTTTTCAGCCATCAGTCTAGAGACACAGCCAATGCATTTGTCGACAGGCCTGCGCTGCAACAGCTGTCCCAATACATCCCTGCACGTCTGTGAAGATCTTGGTGAGAGATGACCTCTCACCACTCACGCTTTATAGCAGCTGCCCCCTCACAGTCCCGGACCAGCCGGCACCGAGATGCATCCTGGGAATCCACGAGAGCCAGTCTGTGGGCCCCCTTCCCACGACAAAAATCTGCAGTCTACATTTAACAGGCCATTACTGTAGACACGGTGTGTGTGAACGTGTGTAAGACTAACACTGGAAGAAAAATAGCATCTCTCCTTTGGCTTGTGGAAGCAAAGATAAGGCACTTTGTGCTTCAAAAACGGCATCAGTACATTCTCTATGAGTCCAAACATTCACTTATGGCTTAAACCCGTCCCAGCTCAATGCCGAGAGATGGCAAGCAGCTGTCTTGTCCTCTAGGCAGACGGACAGCAGCCAGAGAGGGTGTGTTTGTGCAGGAGGGACATGCGGCTGAAGGTACGAGAGCACGTTGCACACTGGTACTTCTTCACTTCGGAGTGGGTCTGCAGGTGAGCGCGCAGGTTCGAGCGGTCCGCAAACGCACGGTTACAGTGGGGGCATGAGAAGGGACGTTCACCTTAAAAAAAAAAGAGATCATTTTGTTTTTAGTACACACACATATATATAACCTCTACAGTTTAACTCTAAATGCAATTCAGGCAATATAGACAACAAGATTCTGCAAGAAAAGGTGAACCTTCAAACCTCATGCCACTCTGATAGGTTGTTGTTTTTTTAGGTAGGGTTTAGCTAGGTATTTGCTTAAAAGAGTCCATTCCCTAGGTTTCTATAAAATCCTTGTCTCTAGAAATGTTTAGGGAGTCTTTTTGGGAGTCCTTTATGCAGATAGTCAAGGCTTTAATTGGTTACCCCCTGCTGATAGATGTACCAGCCAAGCAACTGCCATTGACAAGAATGGGAATGTTATTTCTACAGATATTATAGACCTTGTCAGCTTTAAAGGTAATTTCACCACATTCCTCACATTTATCCTTTTAGTATCGTGCAGAAGTTACCAAGTTCAGCTAATTTAAAAGACTATGAAAGACTGAATATAACAAATGTACCATTTTAACTCAAGTACAGAGCCCCACATGACGTGAAAGAAAAAGAAAAAAAAGATATAAGAACTTGTGCTTTTTGATTTATTAATTCATTTCTTGGTTTTGGTTAAATTGTGTCCATGTTATACTAATTTGTTCCCTCGTTTTAGTTCGATTGCGCCCAAGTTGTACTAATCCATACCCTTGTTTTAATTGTGCCTAGAATTGAACTTAAACAAGGGAACAAATTAATAATCAATTAATCTCCATATATATACTTTTTGGGATTTTATCACCAATTTTATTGTCTGCCAAACGGAAATGCTAAATCCATTGGCTTGGAAAAGTACTAGCACACCTCTTCTTGATAAACTGCATAATTTGGGGCTTGGTGATGAGATAGTACAAGATTTATCATTTATGTCCATGCCACAAACAGTGCAGGATGAGATACATACCTAACTTTAATACTTCAAAGTTTGCTGGTCAGTTGGTGCCTGGCCCCATTCCTTCCATAGTATTGAAAAAAAAAAAAAAACAAAAAACAACCTAGCAATCAATGCGACTCATTTTAACTGAAGATGAACTTCCCTATAAGGTTGACTTTGCATTGCACCACTAACAGGTTCGTGTCGGTCTCTTGCAGCAGGTCACATCACCGTAATGCGTACCGGATTCCTCGCAGTAACCAGGGTCTGGAGAGGCCTTTCCACCTGGTGTGCACACACGAGGGAGCGTGTCGAGCCGTATGTGCTCTTGAACGCACCCAGTGTTGTACGACCAATTTTTGTACAGTGCTGCGTGGAAGGCAATCTGGTGCTTGTGCTGGCTGCTCGTCTCAGCGGTAACTGACCGTCTGTGTCTGTCGGTGCAGTGCGTGAGCTATTGGCGAGAAAGCGCCGCTTGGCTTGCTGCAGGTCTTGCCGCAGTGGGTCGCACTGGAAGTGGTCGTTTTGGGGGGGGGGGGGGTCCTGGGCTGGGGGGACAGATGTAGGCAGTGTCGTCCTCCTCTCCCTGCTGGCTTGTAGCTGGACTGAGAGCTCATTCCAGAGCCCAGGAGGAATGGGATGCTGGGTGACTCCGCTGCTGAAGGTGGGGAAAGGTGTGGGTATTGGGTGGGGTGGCAGCGTGGTGTCTGTCGCACCGGGTTTGGTGGCAGGGTGGTTGGGGTGGGTTGGGGTATGTGGTTATAGTTAGGCACCACCGAATCGCCTTCTCTGGTGGGGAAGTCATCCAGAGGGAAGCATTGTGGGAAGACAGCATAGCGTTGGTCTGGGGAGAGAAAAGATGGTTGCTGGACTACATGATATGTTTCAGATTGTTTGAGGTAATACTTTTACGTTTGAGGTAACACACTTTATTTGTGTCCCTGGAGCACAAAAGCAGTCACAAGCAGCACAGGTATATTTGTAGCAACAGCCAACAACACATTGTATGAGTTAAAATTATCGACTTTTCTTTTATGCCAAAAACGGGTCATTTAGGAGTTAGAGTAAGGATCATGTTCCATTTGATAGACCAGTTTGTAAAATGTCCCTACCGTAAAATATTATTAAAACGAATTTTTTGATAGTAAAATCAGATCTAAGACTTATCGTACCAACCTTTAAAGTCGATTTTTTCCTCATATATTTCGACATTTGCAGAATTGTTTTTGTATCGCAGAGCACATACGGGCCGATCCTAACCAACCTATTCATCATATAAATCGTTCAATTTCCCAAAATTTGTTCCCCTTATGACTGTTTTGTGTCCTGTGGGGGTCGGCCGATGTGTGAATGAGACGTGGGCTTGGCGGGCTAATATCTAGCGTTGCATGACTCCAATTAGGACTATTACTCACTTTTTTGAGATCTTAATCAAATTAACATTACTGTGAAATACTACAGCTGAATCATTTTATCATTGGTTAAATTACAATACTGCGTTTGTGAGATGGCATAGTGAAAGTTAACCCCCCAAAATTCCACTAATCTATTTAGAGTAGCCTAATAATGATAAAAACTAAATAACTAGGCCCGGTTTCACGACAGGGCTAGCCCTAAGCCAGTATTAAGCCACAGTTTCAATAGGACAACTTAGTCCTTTTTATAAACGTGCCTTAGAAAAAAAACATTACTAGTGTGCATCTCGAGACAAAGCAAAGGCACTGATGTATTTTAAGATTAGTCAGTGCAAGTTTCCTTCAGTTGAAACAGCTCAGACTTACACTCAAGCTTAAGCCTTGTCTGTGAAACCGGGGTAATATAATACGTTTTGGAAATATGAAAATGCTTTAAAAAAATAACAATAAAAAGTATGGAAAAGGTTATGTCAACATTTGTGGTGCAGGAAGTTATGACAACTTTATGTGGCTATAATTTTGGCTCACTAAGTGTTGATTAATCATAAACTGTTTAATTTGACAAAGGCCTGCTGATATTGTATACAATAACAAACATAAACAAATACCTCTTGGCACACTCACCAGTTTGACTCTCCAGTTCACTGTAGTTTGGCTTCTTGTTGGAGAAATATTTCTTAACAAGAAATGAACGTGGCATTTTGTAAAGATCCTCCCCAAACTCCAGCAAAGGTTTTAGATGAACTCTAGATTGAGTCTCTGGAGAAGCCTCCAGAATCACAGTCTGCTTCAGATGCCTAGCAATCTTTGCGCTCGGGGCGGATGGAAAGGTTTCAGACAGCCGCACATGAACTACTGCCATTCAGCCCCGACGGGTCTCTTCATATGAGGCTGGGCTGGATGAGGGGGCGGGGCTTGCGCTCTGTCCACGCCCCCTGGAACACCCACTGACTGACCCCGCCTCCTGCAGGTGCCCGCGGGAAACACACCACAGCATCCAGCTTACATCCTCCTTACACCAGTTATATTCAGGCTGCTAAACTAAAACAAAAAAGGTTCAGATTCTAGATTTGATAAGGAGATCTGATTGAATGACCTACTGTAATGAGATGCGTTAATGAAAGGTTGGTGGTTGTGGAAGTATTGTTGTTTGATTATTATAAATGCATTTGTAAAACTGTTCCTTGGACAGCTGAATTGTATTACTTTGTAAATTACTGTGGTTGCATATCAGTTTAAAGACACAGAAATAAACTGAAATAGCCTAAATATAAAGAAAAATCATAGTGCAAACTACATAAAAGTAATATATATATATATATATAATATATATATATCGTTTTGATAAACGTAAAACACGTGAAACCTTTCCTCCCCGTCTTGCCATTTATAAACACCAGTCCTCGAACACAGTTTAACCTTAAAATCTACACTGAAAAAAAAGGTGAAAACAACTTTCCCCCAAATATTGCTATTACATCTCAAACCATGACAAAGAAACAGAGTAGCTAAACTCTGCCTTAAAACATCCATACAATGGTGCCTATTTTCTTTTAACGCAGTCCCAATCTTTGTTTTAGCTATTTACTAGCCTCCTCTGTCAAATAATTTGCAATGTACCTTTATTATAGGCTCACTCTAAAAGCTGCGGGTTTATAATAACTACCCAGTGGCTGGTTAAAAGGGACCACCCAGCAATTGGGCTGTTTGAGCGCGTTGAGTTTAAATGTTTACACCCAGGACCTTCTGTGGTTGTATAACCCCACCGCTGGTCAAAAACAACCCAATTGCTGTGTTTGTCCATATTTTACCCAGCACTGGGTTTTATTAACCCAGCATTTTTTAGAGTGTACAGTTTAAAACCAATATTTAAAACTGCATTTGTGTGACTAGACCACAGCCTTACACAGTTTCAGCGTGTGAAACTAGCCCCGGTCACCCCTACAAAGGGCGGAATCCACAGGCTTAAATTTGACACAAAGCACAATTGCAAGTCATTTAACAATGAGGAGCACAAGCTGCCGTTTATCCTTCATCTCCGGGATCAGAGGACACACATTAGACTGATGGACACTGCGGGACATGTGAGGAGCTCAGCGGGTGTGTGTGACTAAAAATGAACCCACTTCTCTGAGCAAAAGTGTCTGTCCTGAACCCTCCTCTGATCCTCTCATTCACCGCTCTCATCACATATCACCGGGAAACGAGGTGCTAACCTGTCCATCGGTAACTATGCGAACGCACTTCTCATCGTGTCTCAGATTATCTGCGGGTGTTAAGAGCAGCCATTCTCTCTGAGCTGCACCTGTGCTCGGATCGGATTGTTCCGCAGACGCGGGTCAAACCAGCAGCTCTGCCCTGAAACCCCTCACACATTCCCACAGCACTGCCATTCCCTTCATAAACACCGCAACAAACAACAGAGCGTGCAGAGGAGGTGTTCTTCTCTTGTTGTGAACACACCAGATAAATGCTGTACTGTCGTATTGAAAATCGGTCTCATTGAATCTAACACTGTTTTATGATAAAGACACTAACAGTAGGCTATCTAGCATTTTTTATATATTTACTATGTATTATATTTATCATAGATAGATAGATAGATAGACAACATAAAAAATGAACAAAAAACAACTCTTGAACACTATTTAAATATAAAGGGCTGTATTGTCCCGTTAATTAGAATATATAATACAATGTTAAAGTTTGTTTTGACAAGCTTTTAGCTTTTTTTATCTATAGTATTGCTGTTATTTGATTGTTATTTGCGCTTGCATTGCAGGACACTAATGCATACGTATTATGAATGTGAAACACTGTCTGTTTTCTGTCTGCAGTACAAGCATTAACTCTTTATTTTGTCCAAAACATCTCACACATACAAAAACTTTTAGTGTTGAACTGGCGTTCACATAATTTGCTGCGTTTTCTGCCTGTCAGTACACATTAGAAAACAGCCACAGGTTGTGTTTTGTGAGCAGAGTGCCGTGATCTTTTGACCTGGACGCAGGGAGCGCATAAAGCACAGAAATGTCCCGAGCTGAGAACAGATGTTTGCCTTGTGTTTCTCAGGAGAGACGGACACTCACTCAGCACAGTCATGAAACGAGCATTTACACTCAGCAGTGCTCTAGCTTTGTGTGTGTGTGTGAGTGTGTGTGTGTGTGGTGAGTGAGGTGTGTGAGTGTGAGTGGTGTGTGTGTGTGGCTGTGTGTGTGAGAGTGGAGAGTGTGAGGTGTGAGTGTGAGTGGTGTCGATGTGGGTGTGTTTGTGTTTGTGTTTGTGTGTGTTTGTGTGTGGGTGTGTGAGTGAGTGTGTGTGAGTGTGTGTGTGTTGAGTGTGTGTGTGTGTGTGTGAGTGAGAGTGTGAGTGTGCGTGTGTGTGTGAGTGTGTGTGTGTGGGTGTGTGTGTGTGTGTGTGTTTGTGTTTTTGTGTGTGTGTGAGTGTGAGTGTGTCTGTGTGTGAGTGAATGGGAGTGTGAGTGAGTGTGTGTGAGTGTGAGTGTGGGTGTTGGGTGTGTGTGTTGTGTGTGTGTGTGTGTGTGTGTGTCGGTGAGTGAGGTGTGTGATGAGAGTGAAGTGTGGTGTGTGTGAGCATTTGTGTGTGTGTGTGTGTAAGTGTGTGAGAGTGTGTGTGTGTGAGAGAGGGGTGTGTGTGTGTGTGTGTGTGTGAGAGAGAGTGAGAGAGCGATAGTGTTTGAGAGGAGAGAGAGTGTGTGTGTGTGTGGTACTGGTATATATATCCTGGTGGGGACTTAAACCAGGATACACACAGACTCATGGGGACTCACGTCACGGTGGGGACCTAAATTGAGGTCCCCACGGGTACAAAAGCTTATAAATCATACAGAATTAAGTTTTTTTGAAAATCTAAAATGCAGAAAGTTTTCTGTAAGGGACAGGTTTAGGTGTAGGATTGGTGTAGGACAATAGAAAATACGGTCTGTACAGTATAAAAACCATTACGCCTATGAAGAGTCCCCACAAGGATAGCTGACCGACGTGTGTGTGTGTGTGTGTGTGTGTGTGTGTGGTGGTGTTGGTGTGTTGTGTGTGTGTGTGTGTGTGTGTTTGAAACGTATGATTGCTGCTATGCATTACGAGACACTGAGTAGAGAAATATGTCTTGCATAGCTGTGATTCTTGTAAAATAAACAAGGTAAATGCTGAACTATTAGTAAATAGACAAACATTTCTATATATTATATAAATGATTTTAGAAATAAAAAGGCTTTAAAAGAATAATATACTTCTTAAAAGAAGAAAAAATAATATATTTCTTATTTTGCCCAGTTATTGCACAAATAACAAAAACAGAACACATAATTTAAAAAAAACTATAAATATGAATACTATTTTAATATTTGACTAATTCTAATTCCTAATCATTTAAAACATTACAGTACATAGAATACAGTTCAAATGTTGGTGATATTTTGCCAAATTTTTAAAGGATTATGACTCAACGAAGGTGCATTATTTGATCGAAATACCGCAACCACTGTAACGTTGGAAATATTGCACTGATTTTTCAAATGTAATGTATGCGGTGATCAAAGCGGTATTTTCAGATCATTATCCAGTCTCAGTTCACATGGCTTCGAAATTTCTAAATATTGCTGTTTTGCTTGCTCAAGAGACTTTCTGATTATTTAATAATGTTTTAAAAGTTAATATTTAAGGTTTTGATGAGATAGCGGGTTCAAACGCATCGTAAACCTGTTTTTTAAATATAAATATTTTGTAATGTTATTAAGGTTTTTAATGTCACTTTTGATCAATTTAAGGCATCCTTGATAAATAAAAGTATTATTTAAAAAAAATCTACCCAAACTTGTGAAATGGCATGTAAATTATAAGGCAATTCATTCTTTTTAACTTCCAAAAAGCATCTTTACAGTATTTCACAATAAAATGCCATGTCTTCCTGAATCTATCATTATTTTTTTTATTAATTGTTAATTTCAACCAGTACTTTTACTGTATTTATACAGGCTGTGACGGGGGAAGGGTGTGTGGGGTGTTAAAGAGGAGCTGCTGGTCTTCAGATCCCCCGCCTGACACAGCATGAGCAAGATAAGGTACTGTATAAGACCCCCTCTGGAATTTAAGCTGAAACATATGGTGAATTTCACTTAACAACCTTTGTCTACCTTGATGACCTGTCTGTTAAGACTCTGCTGCTCCTCTGGACTCGACCTCAATCAAAACACGAGCGACTCTAAAGCAAACAAACCGGCGTCCTCAGATGACCGGCTGAGGCTGGATGCTGGGTGACGCTCACCATGTGTGAAAATAACCACAGATGTTGAAGAAAACACACTGCCTTGATAAGAGTAATTACGAAACTAAATTTCCAAAGAGTGTTTCAGACCAAAGAAAGGGTAAACATTTAATTAGTACGTTATCTTTTTTTTAGATGGTGCCTTTTAGACGGCTTATGAAAATGTGAACAACACTCATAAAAGGTCTTTGGAATGGCATTGAGAATTAGTAAGTAGCATTTTGTCTCATTTAACGATTTGTACATAGACATGACACAGTTATGAACCTTTTTTGTTTTTAAGTCAAGTATCACTGGCGCTGTGTTGGATGCTTTCTTCTCAGAACTTAAATCTATATTTACTTTTCAGTTTGGGAACATCAAAATGTCCATCTGCATTTCCTTCAAGTATGATGTTCAAATAGTGTGCTGTAGGCTGTTATTAACATTTTTGGGGTTTGATGTCAACACCTCAGATATCTATCTTTGTGTGTGAGGTGAAAGGCACAGGTTCACACCTTAAGGGTGTTTTACACAAAGAGGTCTGTCCGTTAGCATTCCCATTCATCTCAGAGACACTTTCCTGGCTCGTACGGGACGTGCATAATTTGAAAGGCTTTGCTTATGGGACAGAATATTTCGAGCCAAACACCCGAGCTAATTAAAGATGACAAATCAATGCAGTAGTAGTGAGGTAATGGGTCACATGACAACGAGTAATAGCACAACAAGAACACACACAGTCCCCAAACAACCCTCACTATAGTGACCATCCCAAGCTGTGACGTCAAAAACAGCAGACGGGGAAAAATATAAATGCACAGAAAAATGAAAATGTTTGTAATTAATATGGTGTATGCGAATATATATATAATATGTGACTACTTTTGAATGTCCATCAAAGGACAGAGAAAATGATGATACTGAAGAGGCTAATACAGGCATGCTAACCAGCCAACCCTTGACTTCTTGATTGGACATCATAAATGTCCATGAGTCTCTCTGCCTCTTTCTGACACTGCCATCTACAGGAAAACTATAATCCTTACCGTTTGGGCATTTGTCTCCTTTGTACCATTGCATTGTTTTAATTGTTATGCAAATGACAACCTATCAAATAAATGAATCGAGACTTTAAAAACAGGGTCATTTACTCAAAGGCTATTTGGCCTTTAGCAGAGTTAATTAATTGCTGGTTAACTCAAATGTAATTTTAAAACACTTCAGACGCTTCCTTTTGAATACAGACAGCTTATTTAAATTCTGAGTGAATGAAATAGCCAATTTGCCCAAAGTGACCATGATCAAAACAAGCAGCAATAAATAAAGTAGTGCTGTCAAACGATTAAATCGCATCCAAATAAAGTCTTGTTTTATATACTGTTGTTGTACATATATATATATATAGTATTTATACATAAAGAAAGACCATCATGCATGTATAGTGTAAGCAAAATATGTACTTTTATACCCATTTGTTACTATAATAATAAAATATATGATTATAATAATAATAGGCTACATATTTTCCAGAAATGTGTGTGTGTGTGTATTTATATATACATAGTAAATATACACAATACACACACGCATATAGGTAAAACAAAAACTTTTATTTTGGATGCGTTCAGGTTTTTGTCCCAAATATACTGAAATAGGGCCTAATATTTATCTGTTTGAAATCTTCTACTTATCCCTAAACGCTCTGATGTTACACTACTGAAAACATGGATATTTTTTATTTTATCTATCTATCTATCTATCAATCATATTACATCTATCTTATTTATCTATCTATCTTTCTATCTTCATCTATAATCTATCAATCTCTATCATCTATCTATCTATCATCTATCTTTCTGTCTGTCTGTCTATCTATCCATCTATTTATCTATCATCTATCTATCTATCTCTCATCTAACCATCTATCTATCTTCTATCTATCTAATCTATCTATCCTATCTATCTATCATCCATCCATCCACCCACCCACCCACCTATCTATCTATCTATCTATCTATCTATGTCTATCTATCTATCTATCATCATCTATATATTCTATCTATCTCATCCTCTATCTCTATCTATCTACATCTACCTTCTATCATCTACCTATCTATCATCTTACTACTATCTATCATAATATCTATCTATCTATCTATCTAATCTATCTATCATCTATCTACCTATCGATCTATCTATCTATCTATCTATCTGTCTTTCTATCTATCTATCTATCTTCCGTCTGATTATATCTATCTATCTATCATCTATCTATCTATGTATCTATCTATCATCTATCTATCATCATCTTACCTATCTATCATTCATTCTATCTATCGTTCTGTCGTTCTATCTATCTATCTATCCTATCTATCTATCATCCATCCATCCATCAATCTATCTATCTATCATCTACTCTTCTATCTATTCTATCTATCTACTATTACTATCTATCATCTAACTTATGATCTATCATCTACCTATCTATCTATCATCTATCTATCTATCTATCTACTATCTATCATCTACCGATCTATTAGCATCATCCACCTATCTATTCACTATTTATACATCTATCTATCGATCTATCATCTTCGATCATCTACCTAATTTAAAATTGCCCTTTATTTTTTAAGTATTTTATTTTATTTTTAAAGTATTTTATTTTTAGTAACTTGTGTTGTGTGCTCGTCATTTTTTTTATTTCTATTTATCTTTAAATTACTTTAATTTCAGTTTTTGTTTTAGTAATTTTATCACTTCAACTTGTATTTGAGTTTGTTGCCAAAGCAACATTTCTAATTTTAGTTTGTTTTGTTTTTTCAATCTAATATGTTCTTTTATTTTATTTTTGAGCCTTATTTACAAATAAATGCCAACAACGTTTACTAGTTCAGTTTTTTGTTTTTGTAACATAATGCATTGGAGAGATATTTTCAAAAATGTTAAATGGAATTTAGCATATTTAGTATTTGAAAGCATAATAACATTAGCCAAAATATTTTTAAAAGCATCCGAGAAGTCTCCTTAGGTTAGCCATATATGAAATTGAAAATTGCTTTATTTAAATCCATAGATGGATACTGTAAGTGCATTTCTCAGGTCCGTTGTTTTTTTACTCACCTACAGAAATCATCTATTTTGTAAATTCATGTTATAGATCTTATTGTGAATGATTCACCATGTACAGTATGTTTAATTTTTTTTCAACCTCATAATGTTTTATTAAAATGTTATAACTCCTTGGTCTTCTGGTGAAAACGACAATCTTCTCCCTGGTTCATTTCCATCCATGGTCGACTTTAAGAGTTCATTTTTGCATCGCCCACATCTCAACATCCAATCAATAACCCTTTTTTTTCTCAATAATCCATTACAGTATTCTTTTTTGATAACCTATTAATCTTGGATGTACATCGCAATATGTTTAGTATCTTAAATTAATATAAGATCGTAAAAGCTGCATGTATAAACATAACAAAAAAGGCAAACTGTTGTATAAAATACATTTTTAAATATAAAATGTCACCGCAACACATTATAATGAAATATCAGTTTTAGTAAACAGTTCATTTTATACTTAATTACAACAATATTGCATTCAAAAAAAAATAAAAGACTGAGAATTGCACTGAAAATAAGACACAGATTGGCTGGAGATCTAATAAAAGACTGACTTTGGTTTTGCTACAACATTTTGAGCAGACAGAGAGAAGTCCTTGAGTTCAGGTCAGAGTAAGCGGTGACCACCTGGAGGTGTCACATGTCCTGGGCCGTGGATCTCATCCTCTACATCTTTAGGCATGTGAAGGCTGCAGAGCTACTTTGGGCCTCCTACAGGGTCGCTCTAGCACAACTCTTCCCTTAACATCCACAAATCACCTTCTTTCTCAAGGACCTGTCATCCGTACAGCGCTGAGATAGTCCAAGACCAGTTAGTCGTGAGATTGCGTTTGTTTCCTTTGGCAGCTTTGTCAGTTATATACTATATACTGTGGATATCCATAACATGTTCTATTGTCTGCATATGAAAGAACATTATATTACAGCAATGTATAATTTCACAAAACAGTGGGGTCCAAAAGTCTGAGACCACTGGTGAAAATGCTTCTGTTTTGCATCCGGTAACACTATATTACTTAATTTAGTTGTCAAATAAACATGGCATTGTATAGTATGAATATTGTTGGCTCTTTTGCCGAATTGTTTTGTTCCTATTTTGTAAATCGCTTTGGATAAAGGCATCTGCTAAATCACTAAATGTCATTTTAAGGTGTAAGTTTACTGTTACCTGTACGTAATATATACTTTATAGTACAGTAAAAAGGCATAAATTACATCCACAAACCTTACTTGTACTGTTTTTTTGTTTACTCCCTTAACCCTTACCTAACAGTACTTGGAGTTCTTAATATTACTGAGTCCGTATTTATGTAATTACACTGTAACAATATCACCTTCAAATAAAGGGTTACACTTTATTTTAAGGTGTCCTTGTTACAGTGTAATACTGAATTATATTACTTAACTGAATGTACTTACTATATGGTTAGGGTTAGGATTAGGGTTTGTTTTAGGGTTCCTTGCATGTAATTATGCATAATTAATTGCTATTATAATAGTAAGTACATGTAACAAGTAAGGACACCTTAAAATAAAGTGTTATAGAAGTTGAATTGAAAAAATAACATAAATTAATACGTAGTATCTTAGTTTTTGAAAGTTTGTGTCAAACATCATGAGCTGATGATCTGACCGTCTGTACAAAGAGTCACATGATCAAAGACAGAATTGACTTATTTTATACAGGCCTAGAAATAGTGCAGAATCTTGATTCTTGTATTTTCTATTTTACAAGATAGTGTGTTTTTCTTTTCATTATTTTCAAAA